>APFE031757693.1:0-10452 GCA_000404065.3 Pinus taeda
GTGGTTAACACGGTGACCTTGCAGTCGTCACAGGCTCACAGTCATAGTCTCTGTAGTGCCAAAGGCATCGGGTGATAGAAGCCTAACAGAAGGTATCGTTAATCAAGCCGTAGCCTGCTTCCTGTTAGTCTCTTTCCCACAACCTACCTTGGAGCCCAACTTCAAAATAGTTAAGGGGAGGTTACACTTAGACTAGGCATTTAACTAAAATTAACCAAGATCAATGCATTTCACATAGGTTTTAGGATTTGCATATCACATAGGTTGGTCAACCATTCAAGCAGTGGGTGTTCATCCAATCATTTGGTTCCAATTTATAAGAAGCAATAATTTGTGACTCCATTAAGGCACTAGTCTCATAATAGAAAATCTAATAAATAATCTTGCTTAATCTCAACCAAGTGGCTAGGCCACTCATCTGTGTCTCCCAAACAAGTTGGTTTCCAACTTGTTTTCCTTTATCTCATTCCATAGGGACTACCACCAATAGTTTGTTGTTGGGAGACAGCTAGAATAGAGTGGGTAGGGATCAAAGTGACAACCCTCGTCCTGAGCATTGATGTGGTGCCTATACAATCCGGGCGACAACAGACCCAATGGACAAATGTGGACCCAGATGGGAAATATGTGTAAAGGGCTTATGATGAGCAAAGGAGAGTTATGTATGTGGTGCCGAGAAACAGGACCACACAACTAAAATCAGGGTTTCTCATGTAGTGCCACTCCTAAAGCTAGTAGCCAGTAGAGTAGATCCCACAGAACTACGATACAAGACTAACCAGCAAGTTGGACAAGGGGACAAGAGTATAGACCAAGCCCATTTTTTCTGCCGAATCCCCCCACTAATCCATGTCTAGATATGTCCACGATAAGTAAGAAAAATACCCAATTACATAATGAAAAGTTGTACCTTTGGGATTGGAAGTCCCACCTTCAAACATACCATCATAACAACTGAGCGAGGGCACATAATGGCTAGCTTAGGTGGTGGAGAATTGTGGCATATTGAGCTATCTAGTGGCTACATGGGGTTGTTGGTTGCTGACTGAAGACTAACCTAGGAGAAAAATTTATCGTATGGGTGTCACTCACTAGTGGTGGGTAACCGTTCCTTTCAAGGCCGCAAACTTTTTCTCAAAAGTTCGAGATATGAATTGTCCCCAAATGGAGGATCATTGATATCTATTTATACTTGCTTGTTCATATGAAGGGACATGTCCCTTGGGGCAAGCCAAACTTCAATTTTAGATTTAAATTTCAAATGTAAATGATTTCCTTCCAATAATTTGAGCCGACTTGGAGATCACAGATAAATTCATTTTAATAATATTTTGAAGTCAAATGAGGGCTAGGGAATTTTCTCCCTAGTTGCCAAAATTAACATTTACTACCCCTCTTGTGCACCTCTTTCTTAACTGAATTTATTTTTCTTGCCTAACTTGGGTTGCAAGTATTATTTATGCATCATGGACCCCTTAAAGATGAAGTAGTTTATTGTTCATCAAGGTTGGGATATTCAAAGTTCCTTTCATTTTGATAGCTCGTGCATTAGCCAAGAACTAGGTGAGGGTTAATTGTTAAAATTGGCAACTAGGGCCAAACTCCATGTGGGTCTTCTTATTTATGGCAGTGTTGATGCCTCGAAAACCACTGCATCAACATCGGGGAAAACCACTCGATCCGGACCTTAAAGGCAGCTCCTTTTCTGTTTGGTGCAGTGGCTCCAACTGGATATAATGGGACCAGTTTCCCAATGATTTATAAATGGGATGGATAAGTGATTGATTTTCTAATATCCAATGGGAATGATGGATGATTTGTTCTAAAATGCAACAATCTAAATAACTAATCTATCTCGGGCGATCTTTCTCTTAGTGCAATTTTTTATGATTCTTATTGACAAGTAGGCATATAGATGACTCTACTTATAAACAAAATTATTTATTCATATGATAATTAATTTGTTCAAGTAGTTGAACAAAGTAATAGTTAAAACATTATTACACTAATCTTTATATATCATTGACATAAATATGTATGAAAAATAACAACTCTTAAACATTCAATAGTGATATGTCAAAGAATTGTTGTGAAAGCATATACATATATCAATAATAGCAAAATGAATAAATGTTGGTTCACATAAAAGTATGAAGCAAAAACATAGATAGTAGTACCATATGTATTTGAGACTCCTCCAATATGAATTTCATTCAGATCCCGCCTTTCAACTTGGAAATTCTTTTATAGGAAGCAATAGTGCATATCACATAAAAGTATTCTTCATCAAAACTCAGAATTCCAGTCCAGTTTTTATAAAAATAAATATATCAAAAGCACAGTAGTGCAACTTCCAATCCAAGTCTTAATACAAAAATTTGAGGACCCTTTCTAAAAACATGAAAGGGTCTATAAATAATATTAAACTAACAAACTATGAAATAAATGTGTTATGTGCTGGTATAACCAAATCACAAAAAATGTGAAAACCTTCTCAAAATAAACATGTTACAATCGGTCAGAATGGTTCATTGCATTGGTTGATCCTCTCATGACTTGAGCTGACAAATGGGTAGCATCGGTTGATGTTCTGGCGGATGAATCATGTTTGAGTGTAACTGAGCAGTGTATGTGGCATCAGTAATTTTGGGAATCATATGGCCGATTGGATCGGTGAGGCATTTCATCGCTGTCCGCTGACTATGTGGTTTAACAAGGAAAAACCAAGAGGTTTTCCATGTCAAAGTTTGAATACCTGCGATCAATCTTTCCCTCTGCTCCAGTTCCTGTTTCCATGTCTGTTCTAATGCTTTCACTGATGGAAGTTTCCCTGGAGAACACTCTATAATTAAATTTGACAAATAAAGAGTATCATTAATCAATTCAACCATATTGCTTGTTGTCGATCCGCATCTTGATGTCGCCCTTTCTGCTTTCATTAGTTGAGATTGCCATTTAGTGAATAGGATTTCTTTATGTGATTCCAGAACTTGTGGTAGATTAGCAGCTTTTCCTTCATTGGTTTCTTGCCAAGAGAGAAAATTTGTTAATCTTTCATCTGCTTGCTCCAATTTCTGTTTCGCATCAACTGATTTATCAACCATAGATGATAAATTTCACATAGGGGAAGAACGAGTGAGATGTTATGACATAATAGGCTCAACTGATTAGACAATGCTTTGGTAATTTGTAGAGCCTCCGATCTGAATTCTCCCACTTGGGAATATTCTTTGAATCTTTCTATTTGCAGTGATAGTTAAGCGATCTGTTCTTCTTTTGATTTACTCAACTGTTCATTTAATGATCACAGCTTGTTCAATGCTTGGGATAGTTCATGTTGCTTCTGAATTGCATGTTGATCAATCCTTTGTTTTTCTTTGAGCAATTGCTCGTTCAATTGATCATTTGACTGCCTCTAGGCTACTAACTGTTGTTCCCACTGCTCTATCTTCTGTTGCTTCTCTTGTACCTGTGTTTCCAGCAAAATGATTGCTTGGTCCTTTTCCTTGAGTAAGTTACTGACTTCCGCTACTTTGTCTATTGTAGCCGTTGTGTATGCTCCAGCATACTGAAAAAGTTTAGTGAGATCTTTAGATGGATTGACTTCTTCTCTCCATACCACGTTTGTTATCTCCATTTGTGAAGTCAAAAGAGGAGATTGATCAACTTTCCTCTTTTTCCTTTGTCTTTTTATTACAGCCCTACGCTTAAGGCTGTAGAAGACATCCAAGGGTGGTATTTCTTCTACATGTAAAACAATTTCATCGGAAGGATTCTCGGGAATTATTTCTACATCCTTGTGAGTTATGGGTGGGCCGCTAGTTCCTTCAGTGGGAACTGTATTGATTACTGATTTCTGACCAGTTGTCACCTCAGGTGTGCTGAATCCTTGTAGGCATTCAGTATTACTGATGATAGAATCAGATTGTTGCCATTCTTTGATCAGTTTGGGATCAACATAAATGCTTGAATCGATGAGTTCACTACTTTTTCCTTGTCCCTGCTCCTGCTCTGGCAATTTTTCTTTTTCGGGAATTTTTTCCACTACAGGAGTCTTGTTGGCAGCTTTCTGTTCAGTTTGAACTATAGGGGTTGTAGCTAATAGGTCCATAGGCAGAGTTTGCAACCTCTGGGCTCTGAGCCTATTGAACATTTCTAGCCCCTCTTCTTCATACCTGATCTTAGCCAATCCTTTAACCTGGAAAAATGTTTCGGCTGGAGCAAATAAATCATCAAAGTCATCTACTTCATGATCGAATTTGGCAAATTTAGCTTGAGCGGTAATGTTATGGGCAACCTTTCTTAGGTCGTATTGCCTATTCGGAATGGTGGCAAGATTTAGCATCTGAATCTTCTCTGCCTCTTTCTCTGCATGCTTGTAATCATGTAAAGTAAAAATGCCACATCGTAGGGGGAATATAGGCCACATCTGTTTCTTGGAATCCCTAAGGATTCTTGATGTCCCTTCAACAGTTATCTAATATGCCAATTCTCGTGCTAACAATTTATCGGGAACATATAGAGGGAGAACATGGGGTTTAGTGGGACTACCAAAAAGCCTTACATAGGTAAATTTCTCCTCTCTGAACCAGCTACCAACTGCTGTCAGGTCAATTGCTGCATCCTGGGATATCCTGGGGGCAGGCTTATTGAAAATAGAATAAAATACAGATAAAACAAAACCATTGCAAATTCTGTACAGGTGATTTTTATAGTGTGCCTTCCACAACTATTTGTGATAAATGTGAATAGGATTCAGATCTTGGAAAGTCCACTTCCATCCGAGTACGGGTATTCAGAATTAAAACAAATAATATCTAGAATATATGCACTGTAGTAAAAAGGAGGAATGATCCGGGAAGTTGTATATGCATTCCTTCTGTATTCTAATATCTTAGTGACTAGTCTATCAGACAAAATATTTGCCCAATCCATAACAAAACCATTTATTGCAGCTTCCATTAACGGGACCATATCTATAGTGAATTTTGCAGAATCATGTTGTCCCCACAGTCTACACATCATAGCTCCAACATAGCAATAAGGAGAAGCTAATGAGTCGACAGAATACTTACCCGATGACTCGTGCTTATCTTTCTCCGGGAAATGCCTCCATTGCTTGATCGGGTCCGACTCCAAGTCATTTTCTTTTGCAAATGCTTCTAGGAATGCCTTGTTGTATCGCTTCTCGAGTGGAGGTAGATGGTACATTTGCCTGAGATCTCCAGGCTTGAATGAGCCGAATATCCTTCCATCTGCCGTGGAAAATGTTCTATCTAAAGTTGGGATTTTCTCAACAACCCATCTAACCACATCAGTGTATGGCAAAATTTTGGCCCATGCTGCTATCCTGTGAAGGTATGAATAGGCCAACTCTTTGAGGGTTCCCTCTGACTTGTTAGTTGAATCGGTTGTGGCTTCCACTTCTAATTCCTCAGGCTCCTTTGCTTCTATCAAATTATAAATGCTTTCCCAACTATCATTTCCCAGACCGAGACATGTCGTATCTCATATTAATCCTTTCTTGCTCGGTCTTGGTTCTTTGGCTGCAGGAGTTGTTTTGGCCTTCTTAGATTTCTTTCCCATCTTCTCTGGATTCATGGATTCAAAGGAACTCTACACAAGCAATTGCAAACTGTAACACAGAGATATTGCCGTTGAAAGCCAATATGAGAATGAACAGAATTATGGTGATTGTCATATGATAAACCAAATGCAGTTAAGAATTACCACGAATGAAATCTTTTAAAGGATTTACTCTTAACTGTAAAATTTAATAGCCATTTGAATCGCCAATCGTGGTGAATAAATACCATAAATACCCATCTCGTCGATCGTAATCATTATTATTTCAAGCGTGCTTCGGATTTCCTCGATTGACAATCGGCGATAAATCGCAAATCACAATCGGGATTTTCAAAGGGAGAGGCTTTATGACTTGCAATGAATATCTCCGATTGCTGAAAAGTAATATTATAATAAAGCGGAGTACTATGCATGCAAACTGTTTTAGTGTATGTTTCCCTCTTGAGATGCGCACCCAATTGATTGATTGCAACCAGGGTTTGCTTGCGCTTTATCCCTTTGTTAACGAACATCTCTGATTGCTGATTGCGATATCCTTTATTGGATCGGAAGATTTGATAAGGCCTTGTGTGTGTCACTTTGTCATATGATATCTCTGATTGCCAATTGTGATTTCCTTTATTGGATCGGAGGTTTTGACGAGGCTTTGTTTGTGTGTGTGTCCTTTAGTCATTGCGATATGTGATCTCAGATTGCTTTATCGCAAATGTGGGATTATTTATAATATTTTAAAGGAACACTTTGTTTTTTATCAAAAGGCTTTATAAAATGAATTATTTACATCGGGCCTTTTGATAAAGATTTTTCTTGTAATGAGGTCAATACCAGTCTAACTAAGTTTATTTAAAAAGGGACCCATTTCATATTAAATTTTTTTATAGAAATGGGGGGTTTTTGTACAGCACAGCAAGCAACTTATATTTTTCTTGGATTCCTCTCATCGAGAGGTGTAGGAATGATCTAAAAATCATCCGATTCCGACATGTATTCATGGAGATATGAATTTATTTATGTTATTTGACAATTTGTCAAGGTCAACCAGCAACCAAATTACCCCAACTTATCCTCAACGTTTTATTATAAATAGAAGAGGTATTCAAGTTATTTTGACACACTCATCTTTTGTGATCTCACTCCACTTGTATGGGTTTTTGGTGGAAAAAGAGGTCTAGAGGAGATGCCCTATATGCTATCTTAAAGGAAATCTAACCCTGGCCCTAGATGCAGTCAAGCAAAGTCATGATGCCCTAGCCAGCAGTCCTCAAGGAAAGAAGTCTTATCCGAAGTAAAGGAGGTCTATTACGCAATTGTAGGAGAAGCCCTAGCTGCTATCCAAAGGTACTCTAGCCGCAGGTCTAAAGGAAGTCTTAGCCGCAATTGTGAAGGTGCTTTAGAAGCCCTATATGCAGTAATAAGGAGGCCCTATTTCGCCGGTAAAGAGGAGCCTTGATCCACTGTTCAAATAAGCTCCTATCTGCAGCTAGCCGCAATCAAATAGAGGCAGCTATTCATAGTCAAAGGAGGCTTCAATTTGGTGTTCCTACTTGTTGTCAAGAGGAGCTTTAATCCGTTGTTTTAAGAGGTCTAAATCCGCAGTCAAGAAGCCCTAGCTGCAGGTATGAGAAGGCCCTAACTGTAGCAAGAAAAGAGACCTAGCTGCAACATAAAGGAAACCTGCTAACAGCGTGAAAGAGGCACAAATTAAGGGACTGTTTGGGCATCCCTTTTGTGACTATGTGAGGTTGGTTTCTTCTTGTAAGAAGGCCGAGTTAAAGGAGCAGTGGAACATATCTGTTGGGATAACAAAGAATAATGTTTGTGCTGCCTGGAAGCTACAGGAAAACTATGTGTTAGGGCGCAGGCCATAACACCATAGTCAAGTATTTCGTATGGTTGTTTGAGGGCTTATATATGCCCAGATCATCAACATAATAATACTGCTGAGATCAAAGGCTACCTTAATGACTGTTGGAGGGTTGCATGATGTTGTTGGACAGAGCCATTGTCAAGGGTTGGTAGTATTGCGTTGAGGATTAGTCGGCTAGAAAGGAGAAACATGGTGGCATAATCACCTTGGAGAACCAATTGAAGAATGAGTATGCCGTCACCTGAGTTCAGAACTGCAGTCCTTGGTATCACAATTGCAACCTCATTGTGTCATCGTCACGGAGAAGATCTTTGATCTCCTATTTGGCAAGTCAAGTATTGACTTCAATTCATTGTACTCTATCTCTCTCTCTCTCTGCTGAACTATTCAAGAATATAAGAAGAACTGATCAAGGGTTTCCCCACATTGGGGTTTGTCCCTAGTTGGTGCCACATCTTGTGTCCTTTTGTCTTGGTTTGTCTTCTACCGTTTATGTTTATGTTCTATCTGCATATTGCTGCTGTGATTGCTAATCTGGATATTGATATTGAGCTAATAAGAAAATTGAAGTAAAATGCTCTAAGCATAGAACATACCTAAAATTAACATGGTATTAGAGGTGACGTGAAGACAAAGCCCAAGCAAGAGTGAAAGAGAAATCACCGAAGACAGTTGGAAAGGACAAAAGTCTCAATGGGTTCCTCATCCCACTTCCTAGCTGAAACCAAGCTCCGTGAAAAGTTTGATTATCACAGATGGAAGATGTCTCTTGATCTGATAGGAAGAACAAGAAGTGTTGGATTATGTGAAGGGTAAAATCCCTGAGCCTCCATCAAATGCACCAACTGCTACAAAGAACAAGTACACCAAGGGTGAAGTCAACACGAAGAAGATTATCAGAGATCCCATTGACAAGTGTCTAGTGGCCTACATCTCCGATTTCAACACCTTCAAGGAGATCTACGAGAAATTGGTAAGCATGTTTAAAGTTAGTGATGCAAATCAAGTTTTTTTCCTCAAAAATGAGTTGAAGGATATTAAGAAGGGCAAGGACGAGGATATTCAATCCAACTTCTTAAGGATCACTGAGATCAAGAATGATCTATCGATTGGAGAAGTCATTCTTGATAGGGAACTAACTATCACTACCCTTGGAGGACTCCCACCCGAGTGGTATATATTTAGAACCACTATTCTCAATAATGATCGAATTCCAAGGTTTGAAGAATTGATGTCGAGATGCATTCAAGAAGAAACCAGGATGGTGGAGCAAGAGATGCCTTCTAATAGAGGCATCCCCACTACTTTCTTCGCTCATGCCAAAAGGAGAAATAATGCAGTGTCTAAAGGTCACTTCAATGGAAAACCCAGATCTAAGGGTGGAAGGAAAGGCAGATGCTTTGCTTGCAATAAGTTTGGCCACTATGCAAGGGAGTGTCCAAATAGAAGGGACACATCACATGATGATGATCACAATCATTCCAGGGGCAACTTCAATCAAAGGAATGACGGTGACAATGGTAAAGGAAAAAGGAATGCAGGAAATCAAAGAAATGGTTGACTCTCCAAGAAAGCAAGGAACTCCAGGAAATCAAATGTTGTTTCTAATAAGAAAAAGGAGTATTATCTTATATCGGCCCTCTCCACTACTTCTCATCTGGACATTTTGGGAAATTGGTTTATTGATAGTGGTGCCTCAAGGCACTTCACTGGATTCAAGGAAGCTCTCTCTAATTTGATAGAGAAGGAGACAAACTTGGAGATTATTCTTGGAGACGATGCCACCTATCCTGTAAAGGGTGTAGGGAATGTTACCCTTCAATTGAATGAGGGTAACACGATTCATTTATAAGAAGTTCTTTATGTACCTGATCACAAGAAGAACTTGGTGTCCATTTCGGCAATGGAAAACAAAGGTTACAAGGTGGCATTCATCGATGGAAAGGTACGTGTTTGGAAAAGGAATTTTAAAGATGCTTTTACTCTTGGGTTCTGGGTTGACACTTTGTATCAAGTTGGAGGAAGTCCATTAGGGACCATGTTGTGTGACACATCTCATCAAAGGCACTAGAGGTCTGCCCATCTTCATAGTAAAGCCCTTCCCAATGTGAGATAGATGGTGACAGGGATGCTTGAATTCAAAGAAGACCATGAATGTACATGTTTGAGATGTGTCACACAACATGGTCCTATGGGACTTCCTCCAACTTGATACAAAGTGTCAACCCAGAACCCAAGAGTAAAAGCATCTTTAAAATTCCTTTTCCAAACACGTACCTTTCCATCGATGAATGCCACCTTGTAACCTTTGTTTTCCATTGCCGAAATGGACACCAAGTTCTTCTTGTGATCAGGTACATAAAGAACTTCTTATAAATGAATCGTGTTACCCTCATTCAATTGAAGGGTAACATTCCCTACACCCTTTACAGGATAGGTGGCATCGTCTCCAAGAATAATCTCCAAGTTTGTCTCCTTCTCTATCAAATTAGAGAGAGCTTCCTTGAATCCAGTGAAGTGCCTTGAGGCACCACTATCAATAAACCAATTTCCCAAAATGTCCAGATGAGAAGTAGTGGAGAGGGCCGATATAAGATAATACTCCTTTTTCTTATTAGAAACAACATTTGATTTCCTGGAGTTCCTTGCTTTCTTGGAGAGTCAACCATTTCTTTGATTTCCTGCATTCCTTTTTCCTTTACCATTGTCACCGTCATTCCTTTGATTGAAGTTGCCCCTGGAATGATTGTGATCATCATCATGTGATGTGTCCCTTCTATTTGGACACTCCCTTGCATAGTGGCCAAACTTATTGCAAGCAAAGCATCTGCCTTTCCTTCCACCCTTAGATCTGGGTTTTCCATTGAAGTGACCTTTAGACACTGCATTATTTCTCCTTTTGGCATGAGCGAAGAAAGTAGTGGGGATGCCTCTATTAGAAGGCATCTCTTGCTCCACCATCCTGGTTTCTTCTTGAATGCATCTCGACATCAATTCTT
>APFE031757701.1:0-60078 GCA_000404065.3 Pinus taeda
TTTGTGCAAGATCTGTGGCACAACTATAGTCACAACTGATAGCAATCTGATTCTCTAACACCTGTCCCTGCTGAACTGAACATGCACTGACATGCAACTGAGTTAACTGATGTATTCATTAGTTGTATTATGAGTTAATAACTTGTGAATTAATTATTAACTAATTCACCCAACTCATCTCTAGTCTATTTGCAGTTAGACTAAATACAACCAGTTTAACAAAGCTAAACTGAATACAACTCCATCACTGCACCTCCAGTCCACTAAACTCAACTCACTTGAGTTCTAACTGAAGTCCTGCATGCAAATATTAGTCATCCCATAGGTAACCACGTATTTCCTTCTGGGATCTGCATGTACCACATCCGTAGCTCATCCTGAATTGCTCCAAGAGAATAAGACAAAGTTTATAGTCTAAATATTATTATGAGCTAATAATATTTGACTGTTCTATATTTAGACTGAGCAGTCACTTCGCTGTGATCTAAAAATAGAAGTCCATCTATTTTTCCCAACTTGATCAATTATCCATAAACAACAACCTGCAATCCATAGACATGATCCATATGTCTAAAAATAGACATAGTCTAAAAATAGACTTGCGCCAAAAATAGCCTACGGGCCCACTTAGTGAAGGCGACTCTTTTCACTAAGCTCCATCATCTTGTTGCAATCTCAACAGTATCCTTCATATTTCGGTTGTTATTATGTTGGTTATAAGCATGTATTATGACATTGATGATGCATGGCTCTCCTCAATTTGATTTGTAAATGAATGAACAATGTTTCAATGACCTACTAGATGATAATGCAACTAATGATATAAGGGGACAATTCTTCTTAGCGAATCTCAGATAAGTATGAGGCCCTTATGCTTAGCTCCGATGTTGAGACCTATAGATTTCATATTTGTGATATGTTTGAAATTTTTTTTGTCATGGCTAGTAGGGTTCCATTCTAGTCCTTGTAAATGTTTTTGCAAATGTATCTTTGTTCCGTTGTGAAATTTCATTTCTAAAGTTGTCATTGAATTTTGGGCCGTGACCTCAGCTCTGGGCCTGAAAAAGTGGCACAAATCCCAGAGTCACAGGCACATGTCTGAGGATAAAATTCCCTAGATGCATGCATGCCCATGTTGTGGGAGCATCTGGAGCCTTATGGATGCATGCTTGTCCATATCAAGGGAGCGTCTGAGGGTTTAATGGTCTAAAAACCTTAGTGGGACCTAGGGGCTAGTTACCTGAGCGTTGGGATTGTTGTTGAGAGTTTTATTGCTGATGCGAAAGGTTTGTGTAGTGTGTTTCAATTGATTCAACTTCCCTAAGGTCACCTAGGAGGTTGAATCCCATTATAGTGGCCTCTCATCAAATATTTGTCTCGGTTCACCAGTTATTTTGGCAGATGTGGGATGAGGGTGTTACAGAAGATGTGTCATGCATACGACTAAAAGGGTTCAGTTGAAATTTCTTCATGACATACCTATGACTGCAGTCTAAATTTCTCCATGACATGCCTGCAGCTGAGACCCAAAACCCTAAAAACATATATGTGAGCTTCAGAACCTGTAACTTTAGACCTTTGCTAACCAATCTCCGCAAACTTGTCTCAGACCTATGAGAGCCAAACCAAAGAAGAGAATAGAAGAATTATCCATGATGATATCCAAATAAGGTTGAGGTCACTTGTATTTATAGGCTTCCAAGTGTTTCCATTTTAATTTACGGCCAACCTGATCAAATGTGCACATGTGGGCTTTAATTCAAAAATGCACTTTCCCTTGTCCAAATTGAGGACTTCAATAGTCAAAATTGGTCCTCTCAAAAAGAGGAATCTTGACCCAATATAGTTTGAATTTGTCACCGAGATTCAAAATTTAAAAGCTACGACTTTGTATTCTTGAATGAGGAGGTATGGTACTAGAAACCAGAGAACATACTAGACAAGGATGAAAACCCTCAACGAACAAAGTAATGAGATGGGCACACAACTGACCCTTGTTCACCTGAGTGCAGAACTAGTTAATACTCACCCCAATGCCACAATAGAGGGTCAAAGTCAAGTAGATAGCCTAATTTTGGACATGTAAGAGGCATAAAACTCAAAAGTCCCAAATCCAAGCAAACAAGGAAGAAAATTATAACACCCTCTTCCCACATCTACCCAAGTAACTGACCAACTGGGGTAAACATGTGATGAGAGGCTACTATAATTAGATTAAACCTCCTATGTGACCTTAAGGAATTGGAATCGACTGAAAAACAACATAGAAACCTTAAATATCAGCTACAAGACTCCCAGGAACCCTCACAACCACTCAGGTAGCTATCCCCTGGGTCCCATTGAGGTTTTAGACCACTTGACCTTTGGATGCTCCCCTAATATGGACCTGACAACATCCAGGAGGATCTGGACGCTCTCATCCCAAGGCATGCCAACTTCTAGGGACTATTTTTCCTAGTGCTGTGCTAGTGTTCCCAGGATTTGAGCCTCTTTTGCAGGCCTAGAGCCTAGGTCACTGCCTAGAATTGAATGACACCTCCAAAATAGAAAGATAACAGGGAAACAATGATGAAAATTTAAATTGAACAAGCCCTTAACCAGAACCCTACTAGCCATGACAAGAATTTCATCAAACATATCACGAATATGTAATCTATAGATATAAACAACACATTTAAGCATAAGGGACTCATACATATTTGATAATCGCTATGAATAATTGTTCCCTTATATCATTTGTTGCATTATCATCTATTAGGTCATAGATACATTGTTTATTCATTTACAAGTAAAAACATGATGAGAGCCGTACATATCCACTGTCATAAAGCATATACATAACCATCATAATAACAACATAAATACCAAGGAAATCACAGCCATATGATCCACATATAAACCAATATAATACTCATTGAAATACAAGGAGAAATAACCTCATATTGATGATGCAAAATCCAAACCAAGGATGGGACTACCATGTTTCACCAGACCATAGAATGGCTGAGCCAAATCTCTCTTCATCGATTCACCTCCGTGCCATATTCCAAGCATGAAAGTGGGAATCAAACCAAAAGAACTAACCAAGGCAACTAGGGGCTAAACCACCTCACCCTCATCAATAGAAAGTAGGCTTTACCATAATCCATCCTGGATCACTAGGCCAACACAATAAACATGTCATAACAATATTTACCATGATATCCACCCTATCACTAGGCCAAATAAGCATGGATGCCCCCATATTTCTCCCCCTACATTGTTAAGAATTTTGTTATCTCCTAGTCTCTCAGGCTTTACCGCAAGCCACACTGGATCAATAGGACCTAAACCAAGACCCACTCTCCAGGCTTTATCGCATATCCCAACTTGGGATTACTAGGCACAACAGAGAGAAATCCACCTCTTGGCTTTACTGTATATCCTTCCATTCACTGGAAATGATTCCTAGGCCCGCTGAGGCAACACAATACTGGCATTACTGTAACCCACAGTCTAGCTTAGGGGTTACTAGGCCAGTCACTTTATTGTGATCCACATTCTAGTTTAGGGACCACTAGGCCATGTGCTCTATCATTCATAGATCCACCTCTGTTAGCTTCAAATCCATCAGATAATCTAGTTCAACCAAAACAAGAGAACCCCATCACACCATAGTTATCTAGAAATGGCAAGGGTAGCCTGAAAACACTGTCACACTTGGAAAAACCCATGCCATAGCAAAAAAAGAACCACATGAAATATCATGCATGCCAAATCTAGTAAGGTAAATATACATGCAAATCGATATTTGCAAAGAATATTGTTGTAGATTCTTGATCCTACTCTTTCTTGTTTGCTCCTTCCTTCCTCTTGCCTTCTTTGCCTTTCTTGATCCAAAGCCAAAGTGCTCCAAGAAAAATATAAGTGTCCAAGAGTGTGTGAGAGAGAGAAAATAATGAGAAAGATCCAAAAGTGAACTGACAAAAGGCTACAAACTGATCCTCAGAAGCCTTGTTATCAATTAGGCCTCTGCTTTCTTCACTTTCCATTATTTTGCTTCATTTTTCTCCTCACATGCAACCTGCGACCTTTCACCTTAGTTTTCTCCTAATTTCCATTATTTTCATAAATAAATGTGCCAAAATGCCATTTTTCCTTTCCAAAGCCTTAGACACTGCCTTTGCCAATTTCCTTAGCCATAATAAACCAAATGAACACCCACTAGGATGTTTTTCCCAACATTCAGCTTGGAATAAGTGTCCCATCATTGTGGCCTTAAATATTTTTTACATGGAATTTTCTGGGGATGTTACAGAACCCTCCCTCTTATGGGAACACTGTCCTCAGTGTTCAATGACACCTATAACCAACAAGAATGATAAAAACCAAACATACTGCCTATGGAGATTTATAACATAGCTCATTGCAATATTTACAATAAACACCTTCTAAAACATGACAAACATATCGTTTACTGGAGCTTTATAACACAACTCATTACAATATTTACAATAAAAACCATATGTAACTAAGCACACTTGCTTGATCTAGCAAATAACCATACTATTTGTGGAGATTTATAAATCCATCTCAATACAATATTTACAATGATATACACATTTTCTCAACCAACAAATAAAAGGATACGCTGCCCACATTTGCAACAAGGGAATCTAGAGGCTCACACCTCCACCCTCAAAGTAATACCAAGATTCACCTCCTTCCCATGAATTCCAAAATCCACTACCAAATTCAAAGCTGCATCCAATGTTTAATGCTACAATCCTGTGCCACTTGTTCTCTCAGTGAACAGTTACGGTCTCATTGTTCCAAGGTGCACTCCTAATGTGCATCTGATTCCATATGGAAATGCTAATGACCAAAAAAAATCCATCCCTGATCTTCCCTTCTCTGCTAATGCGCACAACACCATACATACATAACACGACATGTACAACATGCACACAACTCCATATGTACATAGCATCATATGTACACAACACTGCATATCCAACACGTGCATAACACCACAAGCACACAACACCGCATGCGCACAACATCACAGATGCAACTTGTACAACATATGCACAACAGTAGAATTGCACATCAAAAGCCACACTATCTCTACCAAGAAACCTTGCTTCTAATATCTTTTCACCATCCATGTTGATATTAGCATACTGCAAGGCACATTGTTTTCATTCCACTGATGTATCTTTCAGCGTTACTTGTCATAACATAAACATAGGCATAATACAAGCATACAATATTAATTCATATCCACATGATACTAACCTCATATATTTATCATGACTACTCTTCCCACTTGATTCTTCATAAACCAGGAACCTCGTCATGCCATTCACTTGCATAAGAAATCATTCATCCACAAGACTCTAATCCCTGACAACCCTATCAGATAGTGACATAGATACATAGATACCTAGATACATATACATAAACATTAGCATAACACAATCATGCTCCTATCAGACAACTACATACATATCTACATACATGTATACATATATAACCATGAGAATAGCAATGATCATAACATAATTACCCGATATGATAAGGTATCAGTTAAGAAAACTCCCATTATCCATGCATAACATGCACCACATTGAGAACAACCATTCCCAACATAGCCAAGGAATCATATGCCTCACATCCATTCACTTTACCTTTCCTGTTAGCTTTCCCATGATTGTCCCACCACCATCCATTTACACTAACGTACCCAACCAACTTAGTCGGCTATCAAACTCTTACCTTTAGCTACATTTGCCAACTTAATCAGAGTCTTACATTGTCTACTGGATTTCATTCAACTCTCCCCGAGCTCCACTAACTTTCTTCTTTTCGAACTAATTCCCAAGGCTCTCAAAACAATAAAGGAAAGACCGAGAATAAAACAATAAGAAAACCATGGAAAACCAACAACAAGCGACATTAAAAACAAAGTGGCAAGGCCTTGCACCAGACACAATCAAAATTGCAAATGAAACACAACATTCACAAAATAAAAAGCATAACACTAACAACAGAATCAATCCCATGGTTCCCAAGGAAAGCTCAACCAGAGCCTGCTTCACGATTTCATGGAAACCTCTCTTGCCATGAAACACCCTACATCATACTGCCATAAACACATAACTGTCAATGCATAAATAAACATAACAATACACTGGTTACCTCACCTTGTTGTGCCAAGCATGTTGTTTGCAACTGAACACATACACTTCTCAAGGAACTTCAATTCCTTGATGGATCCATCTATAATTAGAAACTAGCTCATATACCTATCAAATACATGTCCATGAACATAACACATATCCACATAATGTCAGAAAAAATCAAGGTTAAGAAGAATTCTGGTATGTAAAGCACTCGTTTGTTTGGAATCAGGGTTTCCAAACATAGCCAAAGGAATTTTTGCCCAATTCCTTTATTTTACCTTTTTACCTTGTTGCAATCGAGGCTTACTATGTATTGTCACATCACCCAACTATTAGTTATATAAACACATTAATTGTTACCTTGTCATGCTAATACCAAGCATGTTTCTTGCAACTATTTACACTACACATGTCAACCACATGTTCCAAATATCAAGACAATCATATCTATCAATTTGAAATCAATCTTTACCAAGACTAACAATCATGTCATAACCCATAGTAAACTCATAGTTATTAGACATAATGCTACAACTATCACCTACTACACTCAAGTTCATATCAACTTTATCAACACATATGTATTAGTACAACCATCTTAAAGAAAGATCATTTGAACACATATTTATATTATGAAATTCATCAAGCATCCAACCAACTTGCAAACAGACCATGTTAAATTAATCAATTAGACAACATAATCAAATAGTCAAGCACCAAATACATAACATAAGAAAAATCATACCTTAATGTATCTCAGGGGAGGCTATCTTGTCTGCACAATCAATCTAGTTAACATGATAGAACTTTACAACACATCATCTCAAGAAAAAATAAGATCATGATATCCATAACAGTAACTAAGTAACATGTTCACATCATAAGCTCACAAACATTTGTCGTTCATACATAACAATCACATATGCACCGCCAATCTAGATTAGTATGACATAATATCACAATGTATTAACTCATACTTGAATATCGTAACCATAACCATTTACATAGGCTAATCCAGTTTAGCACAATACATATAACATCAAGATATTAAATGCAATAACCCTAATCATCAGGTTACTAGAATATGATAAAAACAAGTTACATATCATGCTCATCAACAACATATAACCTAATCATCAAGCTAACTATCATATAACAACAAGAAGTTAACCTATAACATACTTGTCAACAACATATAACATAATCATCAAGTTATCTAACCTGAAACAACAATAACAATGCATACAACCACAGGTTACTATCATTCATGACTATTCGACACATGTGCATATGACTACACTAATCAACTAGCATCTATCATGTATGTAACTATAAGATCAACAGAATGAAAGGCATACACCTAACCATAATGCATATAAAAATCCTTAATATCTAACCATAATGCATATAAAAATCCTTAACCTACATGCCCAACATACAAACCTATATCATGACATGATCTTGCCTCGAGGTTGAATGTTGCAACTTCACTTTGATTATTTGCATCTTCTGCTCTATCTCATCCAACACATTAGCACCATAACATACCAATATCATAATGATGACCTAGTTGAATACAATGACCTCATAATGCAATTTTGACCTACTACACATGCATAACCATAACCATTAGGGGACTTTTGAGGTGTAAAATGGGCCTCCTAAGAAAAATGTACAACCAAAATAAAATTTATAAGAACCAATAGGATTCAAGATGATGATGTCAACCATGGGGGATGATTCACCATTTTTGGGGTAAAAAAGTAAAAATATTAAAAAATAATTAAATAATAAAACTACTTTTTCAACTCGTAATTTTAACTTATCTCCCCAAGGTTTTACTCAAATTTCGAGTGGGAGTACTCGTTGGATGCAAAAATTTAATTCCTCATCCAAGGAGTACCCATGTTACATACTTTTGATGGACCCTGTTACATGAAAAATGAGAAATACATGAAAAAATGTGATTGCAATCACATTTTTCATGTATTTCTCATTTTTTGTGTAGTAGGGTCCATAAAAAGTATGCAACATTGGTACATATTGGATGAGGAATCAAATTTTTCATCCAACGAGTGTTTCTGCTTGAAATTAGAGTAAACCCATAGGGAGATAAGTTAAAAATACGAGTTGAAAAATAATTTTTTTATTTTTTCCCTCTAAAATTTGATGATGTAATTTAATCTTATTTTATTATTTCCACTATTAATTTATAATTTCCTTATGAGACCCATTTTAGACCTCAAAATTCCCCTAATTCATGACAATGCATGCATAACAACATATAGGCACTGACATGCATAACAAATACACATAGAACCGTACACTCATGATGAAACATCCCATATCAACACCATCAACCTTCACATGGCGACATCATTACAACCATGATCAAAACCATGCAAATGCAACAAGAACATGAACTACAAGCATAAGCAACACATATGCAACTGACATGAATGCATGGTAAATTTTAGGGGTGAATTTTAGCTCAAAGGAAAAATTTAAGGGGTTTTTCATTTTAGAGGGGTGAAATTTTTATAAAAGACCCATTTCATATATTTAGCCAAACTTTTATTTAAAAAATAATTATTTTTTTAATTTTAGCCCAAAAAAAGGGGCGGATAAACTATGAAAAGACTCATTTGACCTGATTCACTTAGTTTGGGAGGTTATATTCCATTACAATCGCCTAATTTTTTTTCTTTGCAATGTTAAATTCGTTTGCAATAGCCTATTTTCTAGTTTAGGAGGTGGTTTGGTAGGTTGGATTTAGTTCCAATAAATAAAAATATAAATAAAGTGGAGGTATGGTAAATAAATAAAACCTCTTTTTATACTTACTCCAAAGTTATGGTAAATAAATAAAAATATAAATAAACTAGAAGTATGGTAAATAAATAAAACCTCTTTCTATTTAAGAAGTCTCAAAAAAGAGGTTTTATTTAAGTGAATTCTATTGGCCAAATACCATATTTATAAAAGAGGTATGGTAAATTAATAAAAATATAAATAAACGAGAAGTATGGTAAATAAAGAAAACTTTTTTATTTTTTATTTTTATTTTTTATATTTACTCCATAAGTCACCTTATATTTACGAACACACAAGGGTGTAAATAAATAAAAATATAAATAAACAGTAGGTATGGTAAATAAATAAAACTCTTTTTATATTTAGTCCATAACCCTCTTTCTATTAAGAATGCTCAACAAAGAGGTTTTATTTAAGTGAATCTTATGAGCCAAATAGAATATTTATAGAAGAGGTATGGTAAATTAATAAAAATATAAATATCCTAGAGGTAAGGTAAATAAATAAAACAATTTTATATTTACTCCATAAGTCACCTTATATTTACGAACATTCAAAAAACGAGTTATATTTAGATAAAGCCTATGGGCCAAATACCATGGGCCAAATTATTATTAATACCATGAAAAAAAAACATTATTAACCCTAATATTAGTATTAATAAAAATAAAGATGGCACATGGTATTGACCCATGGTATTCATGTGGAATGTAGCCTATTTAACGGGGGGATTAAACCAACATAGATCCATCTTTACTTGGATCTACTAAGCGCCGAGAGGGATCAAATATCGTGATATGCAAACTAGCATAATATTTGATCCCTCTTGGGGCTTGGTAGATTAAGAGTAAAAATGGATCTTGTAATTTAATGTCACTTAAACATTTTAACTTGGTTAAAAATAAATAAATAAATAAAAATTAATTATTAATTTTAGTAAAAATTACTAATAGTAGTTTTTAAGCTCCAGGTTTATGACAACCCATGGTAATACCATGGTATTCATGTGAGCATAGACTATTTAAAGGGGATATTCTATCAGCTTAGATCCATCTTAATTTCAGGTCTACCAAGTGCTGAGGGGGATAAATAGATGTCATCCCTCAAGAGTGGTAGATGTGGAGTTAAGATGGATATAGGTTGGCTTTTATGATAATGAAGATATTAAATAGACTTAGGAAATTATATTGTAAAAAACATTTTAAGGTAAATGGTTAAAGCTACATTTAGTCACTTCACAGAATTTAGTAAAAAATATCTATATCTCCATTAATATTGGGTTTTATGATTTAACAAAAAAAAATTCAAAACAGTGAAATCTTATCACTCTTTCCGTATCACCCTCGCAAAAGATAGATAGTTGATGCTCAGATTTCCCACCATTTTTCAAACATTCTCAATATGGTATCTTCATGGAAAACTTAAGATATTGATGTTGGATTAGTTGTTTGAAAAACATGTTGGTTTGTACAACCTTTCATCTTCTATGTTATTCTTAGTTTTTCGTAATTATCTATAGGGGTTGGGCCACTGCACCATATTTTCCTAAAAGGTGGAGATTATGCACCAAAAAGGAAATTAATCCACATGTTACAACACTGTTAAAAAATGCAAGGTGTATGAAGGTAGTGAATTATGCTAATAAGAAATTTAGATTGGGAGAGACATAATTCAATTTTATTATTTAATTGAAGATTTCCAATTAAAATAATAATAAATCTACATTTATATATTTATATTGTTGGAAGGCTTTTGACAATGGTCATTCTTTCCATCGACCTCTTCAGTCTTTGGGATACTACTACTTTCTTTTATTATTTAATGCGGCTTGCTACTTGTTGCGTGTTGGTAACAAACTTGATGTTTTTTTTTTTTTTTTTTTTCATCTCGTAGTTGGAGCCTATAGAATAAGAAAGAAATTTGATAGCTTGACAAAAGTGGTAGAGAAAATATTAATCTCTCTTACCTTGACAAAAATGGTAGTCAAGATCAACACCTACAAGAAATTTGTTGTGGAATATTATCAAAATTAATAGAAGGATATGAAATAGTGTATAGTAAGAACCTTGACAAACACGACCACTCAAACTTGAAACATTGTTTGTAGGAAGAGAAAATTATGTTTCTTTTTTCCAAACATGTACGTTAGTATATTAGAGTTTAATGAATATGTTTTCCTATTATCATATATGGTTTCATATTTTAACAAAACATTCGCCAAGACTTCATAATGTTTTTTATTCAGTGAAATACTTGCCAAGATCTTACAAGATTTTATAATTCAGTGAAATATTCGCCATGAATTTACAAGATAATATAATCTGGTGAGAGATTCACCAAAAAAATTATATATACATATTATATTATTGATAAAATTGCCTCCAATTTTTCCTATGTATCATGGGGATTCGCCTATTTATTATACATATAAATTTAGGGTGGTTCTTAAAATTTTTCATGCATGAATACATGACCAACACACATCCCATTAAGTTTGAGGGGCGTGTTATCGTTTTGTGATTTTGAAGATTGGCAAGACAAAAGTCACAAAAGATACATCAAACCACTTATGAGCCTAGGACCTAGACTTCCTGGCCTCAGAGAGGGATCTCTCTATGTAATTATAATTTAACTTTGTTTTTAGTGCTATAATGTTTTAGGCTAGATATTAAGAATAAAAAGATTGTTTGTTTGTTTGTTCATTTGGTGGGAGAAAGATAATTTTTTAATATTTTCCATTGGGCTATGGAGTCATGGGCTAGGTGGTAGCATCAATCTTACAGAGTGTTTGCAGGGAAAGCTAACTATTCCTACTAGATCTTTAAAGCAGAGAAATAAATGGAATGACATAAAAGTCATATCGGTTAGGATTAAAAAGAATTCAAGTATTTTTTAGTCATACTTCATAGAAAAACATATAGATTGTAAACACAGATAGCAGTAAGGTGCTCCAAAAGCATATCTTAAACTATAATTTCTGCTTCACAATAAGAATGAAAGATGCATGGATGGATAAACAAAAATACATTAAACATAGAAATAAAAACATCACCAGGTCAAATTAGATCAAGTATCCTATAAACTATCCTTTTTATTGATGCTCCAACTCAAAATTACAATGCTCCAAATAGAAAAATCGTTCCAATGACTAGGGTCCAACCCCTAATACTCCCAATGCATGGAGTATTTAAACAAAAATTACAACGATTTGCCTTGTACACTTGGCAATCTATTATTTATTACAATGAAGGAAAAATTGACTAATGTAGCCAAGGAGTGGCCACACTGAGAACACTGGGACAAGTGTCCCTCTTTTCTGAGATGTCGTTGCCTGAAGTATTAATTTGATTGGAGTGGTTTTGCTGACGTGGTTGGTGTTGACTTATGCCTGTATGGTCACTCTTGTCATCCTTGTCTCGTTATTCCTGGTAATCACATAAGTCACTCCACACTTCCCCCTCTGGGATATTGATCTTGGTTAATCTTCGATAAACCTCATCAACATCAGTGTATTTGGCAAACAATGGCTTGACCAAAAACACATGCTTCAGTTCATGTTCAATGTAAATTTGATTGTTGATTGCTTCTAGTAAAGTCTTTCTTGTTATGTTGCCATTGATGTTGGATATATTTGCAGCATCTATGGCTATGTCGTAATCCCCTCCGTCCATGAGTTTGTCATTTATAACAAACAGAGAGGGGAGGCCTTTTTTATGTAGAGGTTGCATGTTGAAAAACATGTTGACTGTCAGCTCTAGAACTTGGCATTTTTCTTGAAGATGCAAATTTAACTCTTCTTTGTCAACACCTTTTTAACTTGTAGTATGGTCTCTGTCCTATCTACTACTCCCAATTCTTCCAACTCATATTTGTTTCTTGCATTCAGAAACTTGATGATTTTGTTTGTTGTTGCTGGCATATCTCCCAACTCTGTATTGGTGGCTGAAATGGCTTCTTTGGCTTTCTCTACTAACTCTTTCTACTAAAAAATAATTTGGATGCTAGGCCAAATTTCATATATACGATCTATTATTTTGTGCCAAATGATCTCTTTAACTGTCCCTGGAGTATTTCCAATGGAGTATTCCTTTTCTGACTTTTGAAGCTACTTTATCAATGCCTTTGCTCTCTACATCTCTACCAAGTGATTGTTTTCAACTCTTTTAATCTGATCTTGTAGCACACCAACTTGGGATTCCAACCTCTTGATATCTTCATTCTATAGATTCATTCCTTCCATATATCTTGCCAAATATTCTATACTACTTCCTACTCCTGTGGTTGCACCTGTTGGAGTAGTTATGGGTAGAGTTTTTAAAGGAAGGGTCTTCACTGTTGTGCTAGCCATCTGTGTTTCTTTTTACTTCTCCTGCACCATATTTTCCATTTCTATCTCCATCTGTTTGATTTGGATGGACTGATCCACTATTAGTTTCATCATGTTAGCCTTTATGCTCTCCGTTTCGTCTATTTCCTTGGTCAATGGGTCATGTGTAGTAGGCAGCTTGAGCTACTTCTTCAGAGCTGCAATGACTAACTCTTTCTTTTTTATTCCTTATTCAAATGCTTTTGTATTTGAGGGATCACATCCAATTTTTATTACTAAGTCTTCCAAAGACTTAATCCTGATGTCCTTTGATAGTGATGAAATTCTCTCCATCTTCAACTGAGACTGAGCGTTTAAGAGGGCCACCTACATTTTGAATAAATTCATGGAAGTGTTGGTTAAAGTAGATGAAATCATTTCCATTGTTTTATTGTGCATCTCCAGTTGATCTATTGGATGGAAATTCTTGACATCAAACTCAAAGGGAGTCTTCTTGTAGCCTGGTTGAGTTTTGGGCTCTGATGCTTGTGCTTCCAAAAATGCCATATGCATTTTGCCCATCTCTGAGTCAAAGGCAGAAAGAAGTTTGCCTTGTGCAGTTGCACTCTGCTTCCAAAACTGAGCATAGGTGCTCTTCTTTAGTATTTCATTTCCGATTTTGATTTCTCTAAAGGTATCAAAAAATGTCTCTTCTTTCTCTTCAGTCACCTTTGAAGATGAGGACACTTGAAGAGATTGTTGTCATTCTAAAATTAGAGTAGAAGGAAATGATTGTCCTCCAGCTGGGGAGGAATCTGGAATATCAATTATGTTGATCACTGTCTATTGTGGTGACCCTTTATCTATGTCCATGTGTTTTCTAGCTTTCTTCTTATACTTCAACCTGAATTATTTCATGGAAATATGAGTTCCTGGCGACTGATCTTCTCTGGATCTCTTCCCTATTATTCCTTGCTCTTATTATTTCCCCTTTTAGAACCTTTCTTTAGTAATTTTTTTCTCCTACTGTCGTGGAGTTTGTGCACTGGAAGAGGAAATTACTTGCTCCTCAACTTCCTATAATGTATCTGGCATCCAATCTATTTGATTCATATATTTCTCGATTTCAGGCCTTTGAGTGTGGATGTAGGCAGTGGACTTGTTTAACACCCTCTTCTTAGAAATAATGCCCCATGGGTCATAAGACCATGTGAAGCTATGGGTAAAATTCATCTCTCTTAATCTTTTTTCTAGCTCCTCTCCTGCAACTCTATTGTTCCAATTGAAGGGACCAATTTGGGACTTGATCCTGAATTGGGATTTCTTCTTGGCTAATACAAAATGCATCTCATCTGCACTAATCATCTGTCTAATATACTCAAATGCAAAGATCCTCATGGGGAGGAACTTTGGTAGCTTGTAGGGGGCTAAATCACAGCCATACACTCTTATTTCAGTGTAGTTTTGGTACAAGTACCAATCACCAGTTCTGGCTTGATCAGGCAGTTGCATAATTTTCTTTATATCTTCATTTATCCTTGGTTCTATTGTCCCATTGAGGAGGCTCATTTTTGGCTGGACAAACATTTCCACAAATGTCTTGTATCTGAAGTCCTTTTGATCTTTCATTACTAATGTTGTCCAAAATATTACTGATTCAGGTTCACCTTCCTCATTCATTTTGGTTAATGAAAACTAGAATTGTCTGCTTGAAAATACAAAAACATGTAAACCAACACTGAGGAGTAATGAAAAACTACATCTGTGAAGAAATTGATTAGTTGTTCATGGATTTCATCTGCTAGAAACTAGCCTAAGTTGAAAAGGACAGAAGGCTTGGATTCAATTGAGAGAAATAATAGGAAATCTATAAAAGCTCCATCAATCCATTGGTTAGAAAAATAGCCAAGTAAATAAGAAAGAACTGTGGCAATATGTTTGATTCTATTAAGGAAAACATAGGAGGAACAAGGAGGGTTTTTTCTTGGCAAAGATGTGTTCTCAACCATGAAAAGTTCTAATGTTTTAGCTCTCTTGGAGAAATCAAGCTTTTGGTACATTTCAATCATAATTTCATGTGAAAAATGAACAATTCCTTCAATAATTGGGGCTTTCATCATCTGCATGATGGATTGAGCATCAATTGTGAATAAAATATGTCCTATTGGGGCCATCACTACTCTTTGCTATGGATTGTAACATGAATGACACTTCTTGATCATTTCTGGGAAACTATGTGTTTTGGGGAAGATATATGAAAGGCAGGTTGGTGTCCCAAAGGCCTATGTCATAAATTTACTCCATGAGTTTGTCCTCCCACCAGCAATATATATTAAACAGATCAAATTCTGAGAGGGTTTCATGGATCTTGTAATCCCAATTAGTCAACTTTAAATGATCTAAATCTAGTGGTGGGTGCACCACTGGGTTGAATACTTCTGGTTCTTTCTTCTTTGGTGCCATTGTTGTTTTCTCTGTAGCTTTCCTCTGAAAATTGTCCTGTGCTAAATCTGTAACAGAAAGGGATAAAAGAAGTGGGATTTCAGTGAGGGAGAAAGAATAGGGATTTAAATAGAAATGGGATTCAAGAGTGGGAAATGATGATTGTTGCAAGAAAATGAGTAATCCTGCACTGTATTACTATGCTTTGGCTTCACTATGCATTCTTGGTAATGGCTGAATGGAGTGGAAAGACGCCTGCAAGTGCATAATAACAGTTAAAATTCAAAATCGACGGAAACTGGTGGTTTTATGATTTGTAATCATGTCGTTGGATTGATCTGATTTGGTATGGGTCCATTGGCTAATGGACCAACCCATTTAGTTCCCAACGATGGGAATGGAAGTGATTGGCTGGATGGGATGGCTTGGCGCTGTGAGGTGGTGGGTGTCCAATGGTCAAATAGGTGAGTTGTTTGGCTGATATCGAATACAAATTCTCGGGGGGCTTGGGGAGCGGTAGGTGGTATGAGAAGGGGGTGCGAACTCACAAGGGCGTGACACATATGAGGGTGGAAACCACTGATTTTGGACCACCCCCTCGGGATTAGCTTTCAGAGGGTGAGGGGGGGGGGGGAGGGACATGGGCCATTAGATTAGGCAGAGTGAGGGGAGATGGGGTGAAAGGCGGTACGTTGATTAACGATGATATGATGGGTGGGTATGATAGTGGGGTCAAGAGATAAATGGGGGTGAACCATAGCGAGAGAGGGGTAAATAAATAAGGTTTAAGGGGGAATGATTATTAATGGGATATAAGACCCCTTTGCTTATAAATTTCCTTATTCCATAGCCTAGCAATTTTTTTTTGTTCTCTTCCATTTGCAAGGTGCACTTAGACTTGTAGACCCTTTCATATTTTTTTTCCTTTCTTTTTTACATCTCTTTTTCTTTAAAAATCTAACCTACTCTATCACTTATTTCTCCCCTTTGGTCTAGATTAAACAGTTGGACCAAATTCAATTTCTACTTAGCTATTGATTTGCTAAGGTTAAACTGTTTGGCAAATCTTTATTTTCTAACCTATGAGCATAAATTGAAATTTGTTCAATCATGCTTAAACTGTATGATTTGAACAACATTTGGGGTTCTATTTTCTTTCTTTTTCTTCTTTTTATATACCCTCTTTTCATTTCTTTTCTCTTTTTTCTCTTTTTTTCTTTTCTTTTTAATGAAATCAATTGAAAATTGACATCTTATGAACAATTTGAAACTTTCAAATTGTGAAATTTTTAATCACCTTGAGATCCAATAAATTATAGGACCCTAACAGGGTGAACCATGCTTTGATACCACTTTGTAACACCCTCCCACATCTACCCAAGTAACCAACTAATCAGGATAAAAATGTGATGAGAGGCTACTATGATTAGATTCAACCTCCTATGTGACCTTAAGGAAGTGGAATTTATGGAAACATAACATACATGCCTTCCACATTAGCTACAAGACTCTTAAGAACCATCCCAACCACTCAAGTAGCTAGCCCCTCGGTCCCATTGAGGTTTTAGACCACTTGAACTTTGGAAACTCCCGTGATATGGACCTGACATCATCGAGGAGGCTCTGGACTTTGTCATACCAAGGCATGCTAGCATCTAGGGTCTGTTTTTCTTAGCATTGTGCTAGTGTCCCCAAGTTGAAGCCACTTTTTTAGGCCTAGAGCCTAGATCACTGCCCATAATTGAATGAAACCTTCGAAACATAAAGATAAAGGGGAAAAATCATACAAATGAAAATACTTGAACACACCATTAACCAGACCCCTACTAGACATGATAGACATTTCATCAAACATATCATGAATATGTAATCGACAGGTGTAAACAACATATTTAAGCATAAGGGTCTCATACTTATTTGAGAATTGCTATGAAGCATTGTTCCCTTATATCATTTGCTGCATTATCATCTATTGGGTCATAAATACATTGTTCATTCATTTACAAGTAAAAACATGATGATATCATGTAGCGGCTATAACCACCCTCCAAGATTTTGCCTTAGCCCGTTTTGGAGCCTCCCTACCAACCTTGCACAATGCTTTGTCTTGATTCGTTAAGTACTCAAGCTTCATGAGTTTTCCTCACACAAAGGTAGCCTGTCGATCACAGTTGATCCACTTCCCTCACAGGCTACTCACCAGGACTTGGTCAAGCTGCAAGCTGAGAAACTTCCCCTTGAAAATTGCACATTCCTGGAGGGTGACCAACCTTCCCTCCAAGAATTGCATAATCCTCTTTGACAGTCTGCTGGGCTCCAGGATTGTGCAATCCTATTAGCCAAGCCTCCCAACAAGATTTACACAAATTTTCCCAGCAACAGGCTGTTTAGCACAGGATTTGTGCAAATCTGGGTAGTAGTCATCTGCTCTACCCAGAAATTGCGCAAACCTCCTAGGAAGTCAACCCAGCTCCCAGCTAGAAATGTGCATTTTTCTTCAGTAGTCGATCAATCTCTTGCATGTGTAGCTGAGTTGAATGGTTCCCTCCGGAACTGAGCAAAACAAACTTGCATGCATGGGCTTCTTCTCCCAAGGCAACATGCAAAGGCATCCCTTGTTCCAGGGATCTAGTGTCGCTTACCCTAGATTCGTGGCATGCACGTCACAACCTTGTTGTTACAAAAAATCATCAATTAGACACTGCAGAGCTCATTCCACACATCAACCTTGTAGCTCTGACATCCCGCATCACATCTAGGAGCATTTGGTACACTCAACTCAACTATTTTGGGGTAAGCTTGCTTCCCATGCATTGTGCTGCATTTTTGTCGCTTTTTGTGTTTTCTCTTGTGGGAGTACTATTTGCTTGGTTTCTTTGAATGCTTGTTGTCGTTTGCATGTATACTAGCTTGTCCTAGCTCTATTTCAGTTTTCGTTGCTATCTCACTACTATCGCATGCACAAAATTGTTTTGCATGGATGTTTGCCCAACCGGCGAACCGCCTCACCCACATGCATGTTGATCTATTTGTTGAATCTTTCATTCATGTTTTTCATGCATTGTTAATCACTTATCCTATCACTTAGTGTCACCATGCATTCACTGACTTTCTTGCTTTCCCTTTCCCGTTGGCGAGTCGAGTCAAACTTGGCCCGGGCTCTGCCTTCACCAAAGCTGCAATGCACAATATGGGATAGGAAGTCTCACCTTCCTCTCCAGAATTGTGCATTCGTACCCAGCACTGGCCTCCAGGACTGATGTGCACATTTTTGGAGGACAGAGACTGCTTGGCTGAAGAAATTGCACAACTTTGTCTCTAGGCCAACATTCCTTCCCAGTTGAATTGCGCATTGTGCAATCCCAGCAGTCAGTAGCCAGACTAGACTATGCATTGCACAGTTCCAACAGTCAGTCAGTCTCACAACAGCCCAGACCATGCCTTGTGTATTCTTGGCAGTCGATCTCTCGACCTCTTGACCGAAATTGTGCAACCTTCATGATCATTCACCCAGGTATGTTGCAAGTCAATTCTCATGTTCATTTTTGTTTTAGACTGACAAATTGCTTGCCATGAGTGTTTCCATGTCTATAGGTATCATAGGTGTTCATCTTCCTCTCAGCAGTATAGGTAAAATGGTTTCCAGGAGAGAAGAGACGAAGACACTATTCAAAGCACCACACTTGGGGATGTAGTCGATCAAGTGTCTATGGAATTGCCTACCCACGAAGACATCAAATTGTTCATATGCAAGGACATCATGATATGACAACAAAAACATCACAACGAGCATCATCATGAACAATAGTTGAAGTCAACATACTAAATGCAATGAATGTAAGAGGAGGGTTGTTGACAACACGGAGGCAGAACAAGGTTTCAAGCTCAAGTAGATGCATTGATGATGAAAGCAACTTTGGAGACTCTGGCTATGAGGTGACGACGCAACATGAAGATCGTGTGAAGGCAGAGAATAGAAAAAATAAGGAGTTGCATGTGTTGAAGCAACAACTCAAGGAAGAACATGAAGCTACACAGATAGATGAATGGGTTGCAATAGGATCAGAAACAACAGTGGGCGCATCGTGCACTCATGGAGGAAACTGTGCCTGTATAAGTTAGAGATCCATCCCAATAGTTAACACGGAGCAAACATGGTGACCAGTTTTGTTGATCGCACGCAAGGGATTCAACATCATGCATGCCATTGAGTGCACACATGAAATCCAACCCATTCAACACACTCACCAAGGAGAAGACAAGAAGCAAGTCAAACTGGAGCTGAACATGTACTTCGGCAAGTTGATGTGTATGATCACCAGCACACACTTGAAGATTAGCATGAACACTATGCATGAGTATGTTTCTGGTTCAACCACACCTAATTAGACCATGTGCATGTTAGCAGATGAGTTGGATGAAGGAGACGAACCAATGCACCGGTTGCAACAGAGAAAAGAGTTTGCTTCAACAAGGTGTCACCATGAGGTGCATGCACACCATCATGAATGACCAAGCTTTGCATCAACTCACCACCTTCACCATCACAAGCATGTCAAAGAGTTGGCCTCATTGCAACAGATCGAGTGTTAGTGATGTCTTGCAAGGCTTTCTCAAGCCATGTTGTCTCACATGAGTACATGTGCATTGTAACATTGAGTCATGTCAAGTGTAGGTCAAGTGTTAATAGTTGGTCGTAATAGTCATAGAGTAGGTGAAGAGTCATGAGAGTAGTTGAACTGTCACAAAGGGGAATGTCAAGGGTCACCCTACCCTTTGCTATAAATAGTCCCTCATAACTCATTATATAGGCTTTTGGTTAGCCAAGCTTCTACTAAGACTATTTTGAAGAAGCCTTGGACAGTATTGTAATGCACCTTGGTTTCTCCACTGCACGAAGCTAGTACATCTCTTTGGAGGAGCAGGCAGATGTGCCTGTAATGTTCCACTATTGGGGCTAGCAGGTTTACATGGATGTATTGTATGATTGTTACTTACACTTCTTTATATAATAAGAGCCACCATATTTTCATGCATATGTTTTTATTGTAGTTGGATTACTCCTGTTGCTTTAATGATATGTGTTGTTTAACTTACATACTTGTGTATGAAATGATTCACATGCAATTATATGAATCTTGTTGTTAATGTGTTTCATTTGTTGTTAATGTTGTCACCGTCCCTGTCGACTACTCTACTAGACATCAGATAGACCTTTCACTTGAACCTTGCTATAACAACCATCACACTCGTCTTAGACTGATATGTAAGTGTTGTATGTGTTATCTTGCCTTGTATGATGTGATTGCCACATCCGAGTGGACTGCTCCGCTGGAAGCTGTGCATGTCCTTTGTGTTGTGTGTTCCTAGCCGAGTTGGTATGCTCCCTTTCAACCTCAAACTCACCTTCACCTTCTTCCCCTTTCGAAGTGTTGGAACCTTTAATACACCTTCCTTGAATCACTACATCAGTCACACCTTTGTTGTTGACAAAGTTATTCTACTTGTATCTTTGTGACACCATGGTCAAGGCATTAGCTTATGACCCACTATTGGGACTCCTACACCAAATGGTCTGAGGTCTAATTAGGACTTCTTACCGCGGATATTCCCTTGACATGTTGGCAGGTCCAGCACCGTCAACATTTTTGGCCCTAGAAGGAGGGCCTGATGATAAGCAATGTCTTCTCATCCAATTTTGAACCTTTGCATATCTTTCATGAAGTCTTGCATTCTTCTTGTCCCAAGGTTTTTTATGAATTTTGAAGATGTCTTCATCTCGGGGAAGATGAGGAAGATGAGTTTACTGACGACCAGGCTGGTTTGCTACTTGCATACACACTTCGCTAATCTCCATTTTGTTGGGTGCTCAGTTTATCAACTGTCACCATGCACTCATGTGAGCACTTTTGTGATCTTATTGAAGACATGTTCTATCATTTTGATCTAGACCATCTTGACTGAAAATTGTTACAGCAAGGGAGGGCTCGACATGAATCCGTTATTGATTTTTGGCAGTGCTTTCATGACTTACAGTTTCAAGCTCTGAGGAGCCAGATGAAGTTTGCTTACCTCTAGGACCAGTTCGAGTACTGTCTTAAGAAATCTGCTCATCCCAAGAGAAAGTTTGAGATCAAGCCTCGCTCAACATTCTTCATTGATGGAGCTGTGCAATCTTGTGTGGAAGTTGGTAGTATCTCAACTGACTATCCTCCTTCCTCTTATTCAACAACTTCGCCACTGTTGAGTGATGTTGAGATCATGCTCACACGCCTATTCATCCTTCACACGCTCCCAACATCACTTCACTTAATTTTCACGCAGATTTGGTTGTGAGTCCTTCAAGTCCTCATATGCATTATTTTCTATGACCTCCATATTCGCACTCGAGTGTTCCTTCGGATGATGTTGTCTTGTGTTCGTCCATTCTGGACTTCTCACTTGTTGTGAACAATGAACAACCCACTAACGGTGTTGGTATTGCACAATCAACATGTGCTGTCATTCATGAAGAGTATGAGTGGGAGCTTGAGCATCAACACTCGGCGAAGGATGATTCCCTTTCATTCGAGCCCCCTCCGTTCTTTCCTAACATCGTTGGTGGACATGCCATCCATGATTTCGCATGTGTGTCTTCATCCACGGATGCACCCATTGTTGATCTTTCACAAGACACACCGTATGTTATCTCATCATCCAACAATGGAGAGGACCAATCATTCATTGGAAATCCACTTGATCTTTCATCTTCTTTTTCCAAAAATGCGGAGGGTGAACATCCTTCCTGCTCATCTACCCCTCCATGTGATTCATCAAACCATGAGGATGCTGACCAACATCTTGAATTTTCTGATCTTGCTTGTCGTGATCTCTTCACCTCATTGTCTATTCACAATGTTGATTCACTCATTGTTAATATGTCTAAGCAACTAGCATATGAAGGTCCATCTATCGACAAAGTCGAAATCCCACAGACCATTGAGGCACTTTAGTTCGAGTTGATGGTTATGTCAGGCCCTCGCTGTCCTGAGGTTAGTTTTCCTTTTGATCAGGAAATTGTTTAAATGCTCAAGGCTCCTCATCACTCATATTTATGCACTCAAGACCAATCTAACACTTAGATTTTACTTCCTCCACTCAAACTACATGATCCCATTACTCATGCATTGGATGAGCCTTACATTGCAAGCACTCGTGCGCGACACAAGTTATATTTGTTCCTTTCATTTGCTTGCATGTCACAGTCAAGAGTGTGCTTATGCTTCAAAGTTTCAAGTAGTGTCACACAACACCATGATAAGTCCGTGGACTTCTCGTCATGCACATGCACTCACTTATGTCCTGTGGGCACTTTGAATCACGAAGTGTGGTTGTCTTCATTATTATATCTTTATTTCTTGCTGGTTCACACAAATGGGTTGCTCGTGAACCAAGCCTTCAGTAACATGGGTCTACCAATGCATCGGTGGCTCCATTGGAAGTATCACTTCACGTGATCAGGCCCATGCACCGTTAGTGTAGGAGTAGTAGTAGTGTTTGCTTTCAGTTGTTTTCTTGCATGCTTATTTTCTTACATGCTTTGTTTGCTTGTTTGTTTACTTTCTCCATTTTCATTCTTACTTCTGCTCTTGCTTTGCTTTATTGATTATTAGTTCATTTGCTTGTTTCATTCGTAGGTTAGCTTGCATGAAACCATGTGTGACTCATGAAACGAGCTGGGTGAATTGTAAGAGTGCTTGTACAACTATCACTACTTGGTTATCTGTCATCTTGCCTCAGTGTGATGAGCTCGTTACTTTTATTCCATGATACGTTGAAGGAAAATACATATTGTTTGAAGTGAACCTTGGTGAAAACACAACGCTTTCACGCTAACTAGTGCCACCTTCTCTAGTTGATTGTTTTTAGGTTAACCCTTGTCAGCTCAGTAAGGTAGAGTAAGGTGAGGGGGAAAACCTTAACATGCACGTCAGAGATACAATAAACTACTTCTCTGCTAGAACAACCTCTTCTGTCCTCAGTAAGTTGAGATTCCTTTTCTGCCTCTGAAATGAATAAATGCTATGCACAGTGGAAAATAAAAAAGAATGAAAAGTCAAAAAATTCAAAAATGAAAAATGAATAAGGCGAAAGAAGAGAAAGGCTTTGTGCGCAAGGAGATGATGCAAGTAACTCCATCGGGGTACTGATTAGGCTCATTTGCAGTGGAGCATGCTTGTGTTCCTATTTGACTCCACCGGGGTACTGTCTAGGCCTACTGGTAGTGGAGCAACACCAAATATGAAACTAAGACTCTGACGACTATACTGCTTGTGCACCTATATAACCCTCAACCCCAATCGAAACAACTATGTTGCCTTGGTTTGGAATATGTGTTAATCGACCAAGAGTCTGGTAGATGCTACATCTTACATCAAGCTAGTGTGAAGCCAAGACGAGCTAAGGGCTGAACAATACTTTTAGAGGTGTTAGATTTGTTTTTCATGAACAAGGTCCATTTAGAGAGCTGGATTTCTACTAATGTGTTTCCAAGTGTTATAGCGCCTACAACCACCCTCCAAGATTTTTCCTTATCCTTTTTTGGAGCCTCCCTACCAAACTTGCACAATGCTTTGTCTTGCTTCATCAAGTACTCAAGCTTCATGAGTCTTCCTCACACAAAGTCAGCCTGTCGATCATAATTGATCCACTCCCCTCACAGGCTACTTACTAAGACTTGGTCTAGCTGCACGCTAAGCAGCTTCCCCTTAAAAATTGTGCATTCTTGGATGGTAACCAACCTTCCCTCTAGGAATTGCACAATCCTCTCTGACAACCTGTTGGGCTCCAGGATTGTGCAATCCTGCCAGGCAACCCTCCCAGCAGGATTTGCGTAAATTTTTCCATCAATAGGTTGTTCAACACAGGATTTGCGCAAATTTCGGTAGCAGCCAACTGCTCTACCCAGAAATTGTGCAAACATCCTTGGTAGTCAACCTAGCACGTAGCCAGAAACACACATTTTTCTCCAGTAGTCTCTTACATGTGTAGCTGAGTTAATTGGTTTCCTCCAGAATTGAGTAAAATAGACTTGCATGCATGGGATTCCTCTCCCAAGGGATCATCCAAAGGCATCCCTTCTTTTAGGGATCTATGTTTAGCAAATGGAGGTTACATGCAAGGAGCCATTCCGAAACCTTCCACCAAGTGTCGCTTCCCCTAGATTCATGGCATACACGTCACAACCTTAGCGTTATAAAAACTCATCAATCCTACACTCCAGAGCTCATTCATCACATCAACCTTGTATCTCTAACATGCCACATCACATCTAGGATCATTCGGCACACTCAGCTAAGATATTTTTCGGTAAGCTCGCTTCCCATGCCTTGTGTTGCATTTCTATCGCTTTTTGTGTTTTCACTTGTGGGAGTACTATTTGCTTGATTTCTCTGAATGCTTGTTGTCATTTACATGTATACTAGCTTGTATTAGCTCTGTTTCCATTTTCGTTGGTATCTCATTGTTGTTGCATGCATGAAACTGTTTTGCACAAACATTCGCCCAACTAGAAAACTACCTCACCCACATGCATGTTGATCTATTTTCTAAATATTTCATTCATGTTTTGCATGAATTGTTAATCACTTATGCTGTCACCAAGCATTCATTGACTTTCTTTTAGTTTCCTGTCAGTGAGTCGGGCCAACCTTGTCCTGGGTTCTGCCTTCACCAAGGCTGCATTGCACAATCTGGGAAAGAAAATCTCATCGTCCTCTCCATATTTGCACATTCCTACCTAGCAATGGCCTCCAGGACTGTTTTGTGCATTTTTGGAGGAAAGTGACTGCTTGGCCCAAGAAATTGCACAAATCTGTCCCTAGGCTAGCAGTCCTTCCAAGCTGGAATTGCACATTGCGTAATACCAATAGTCAGCAGCCAGACTGGACTGTGCATTCTGCAGTTCGAGAAGTCAGTCAGTCTCCCAGCAGCCCAAATGGTGCCTTGTGTAATCTTGGCAATCGTCTCTCGACCTCCTAGCCGAAATTGCGCAACCTTCATGATCATTCACCTAAGTATGTTGCAAGTCAATTATCATGTTCATTTTGGTTTTTGACTAACAAATTTGTTTCCATGAGTGTTTCCATGTCTCCAGGTATTGCAGGTGTTCATCTGCCTCTCAATAGTACAGGTACAATGGTTTCTAGGAGAGTAGAAACAAAGACACTGTTCAAAGCACACTTGGGGATGCAGTTGATCAAGTGTCTATGGACTTGCCTACGCACAAATACATCAAGTTGTTCGTAGACAAGGACATCAAGATATGACAACAACAACATCACAATGAGTAACATCATGGAAATAGCTGAAGATAGCATACCAAATGCAATGAATGCAAGAGGAGGGTTGTTGAAAACATGGAGGAAGAACAAGGTTGCAAGCTCAGGTAGATCCATTGATGATGAAAGCAACTTTGGAGACTTCGGCTATGAGGTGATGACATTACATGAAGATCGTGTGAAGACATAGAATGGAACAAATAAGGAGTTGCATGTGCTAAAGCAGCAACTCAAGGAAGAATATGAAGATGCATAGATAGACAAATGAGTTGTAGCAGGATCAGGAACAATAGTGGGCACACTGTGCACTTACAGATGAAACTGCACCCGTACAAGTTAAAGATCCATCCCAACAGCTAACACATAGAAGACATGGTGAGAATTGTTATTGATCACACACAAGGGATTCAACATCATGCATGTCATTGAGCACACACATGCAATCCAACCCATTCAACACACTCACCAAGGCGAAGACAAGAAGCGAGTAGAAATGGAGTTGAACATGTACTTCGACAAGTTGATGCGCATGATCACCAGCACACACTTGAAGATCAACATAGACACTATGCATTAGTGTGTTGCCGGTTCAGCCACACCCAAGAAGACCATGCGCATGTTAGCAGATGAGTTGGATGAAGGAGCCGAACCAATGCATCGGTTGCAATGGAGGAAAGAGTTTGATTCAACAAGATGTCACCATGAGGTGCATGCACACCATCATGAATGACCAAGCTTGGCATCAGCTCACCAACTTCACCATCACAAGCATGTCAAAGAGTTGGTATCATCATAGCGAACCGAGTGTTACTTATGTCTTGCAAGGCTTGCTCAAGCCATGTTATCTCACATGAGTACATGTGCATTGTAACATTGAGTCATGTCAAGTGTAAGTCAAGTGTCAATAGTTGGATGTAACAGTCATAGAGTATGTGAAGATTCATGAGGGTAGTTGAACTGTCACAAAGGGGAATGTCAAGGTTCACCCCACCCTTTTCTATAAATAGTCCCTTATATCTCATTGTATAGGCTTTTTGTCAACCAAGCTTCTACTAAGACTATTTTGAAGAAGGCTTGGACAATATTGTAACACGCCTTGGCTTCTCCATTGCACGAAGATAGTACATCTGTTTGGATGAGCAGACGAATGTGGTTATAATGTTCCACCATTGGGGCTAGTAGGTTTACATGGATGTATTGTATGATTGTGACTTACACTTATTTATATAATAAGAGCCAACACATTTTCATGCATATGTTTATTATTGTAGTTGTACTGCTCCAGTTGCTTTAATGATATGTGTTTTTTAACTTACATACTTGTGTATGAACTAATTCACTTGCAATTATATGAATCTTGTTGTAAATGTGTTGCATATGTTGTTAATTTTGTCACCATTTGTGTCGAATGCTCTACTAGACACCAGACAAACCTTTCCCTTGACCTTGCTATAACAACCGTCATACTTGTCTCAGATTGATCCATGAGTGTTGTAAGTGTTATCTTACCTTGTATGATGTGATTGCCACATTCAAGTGGACTGCTCAGTTGAAAGATGTGCATGTCCTTTGTGTTGTGTGTTCCTAGACGAGTTGGAACTGCTCCCTTTCAACTTGGAACTCACCTTCACCTTTTTCCCCTTTGAAAGCATTGGAACCTCTCATACACCTTCCTTGACTCGATGCATTAGTCACACCCTTGCTGTTGACGGAGTTATTCTATTTGTCTCTGTGCGACACCGTGGTTAAGGCATTACCTTATGACCCACTGCTGGGACTCCTACACCAAACAGTCTGAGGTCTAATTGGGATTTCTTACCAGAGAGATCCCCTTGACATGTTGGTGGGTCCAACACCATCAACAGATCCATACATGTCCATTGTCATAAAACATATACATAACCAGCATAATAGCAACATTAAAACCAAGAAAATCACAACCATATTATCCACATATAAACCAATATAATACTCATAGAAATACAAGGAGAAATAACCTCATATTGATGATGTAAATCCAAACTCGAGATGGGACTACCACATTGCACCCAACCATAGAATAGCTGAGAACAATATCTCTTCATCCATTCACCCTCGTTCCATATTCCAAGCATGAATGTGGGACTCAAACCAAAAGAACCAACCAGGGCATCCTGAGGCTAAACCACCTCACCCTCATCAATAGAAACCAAGAATTATTGTAATCCATCTCGGATCACTAGGCCAACACAATAAACATGTAATAACACTCTTTACCATGATCTCCATCTGATTACTAGGCCAAATAAGCATGGATGCCACTAGATTTATCCACCTACATCGTGAGGAATTTTCCTATCTCCTAGTCTCTCAGGCTTTATTGCAATCCACACTGGATTACTAGGCCCTAAACTGAGACCCACTCTCAATTATTTACCACATATCCCAACCCAAGGTTAATAGGCCCAATGGAGAGCAATCCACCTCTTTGATTTACTATATATCTTTCCATTCACCAGCAAGGATTCCTAGGCCTATCGAGGCAACACAATCCTAGATTTACCGCAACCCATAGTCTAGCTTAGGGATTATTATGCTAGTGGCTTTATCGTAATACACATTCTAATTTAGGGATCAATAGGCCATATGCTCTATCATTCAAAGATCCTCCTCACTCAGCTTCAAATCCATCCAACAATCCAACTCAACTGGACAAGTAGAACCCCATCACACCATGGCTATTTGGAAATGGAAAGGCTAGGGTGAAAACAATGTCACACCCAAAAAAACCCATGCCATAACTATAAAAGAACCACATGCAATATCATGCATGTCAAATCTAGTAAGGAAAAAAAACATGCAAATTGATACTTGCAAAGAATACTGATGTAGTTGCTGTTGATCTAAAGATGATCTGAGGTTGCCATTAATGTTAACCCAAGTAGCACTAGGGGCTGCCCTGATATTTCAATGGAATTTTAAATTGACAACTTACTCTAGTTTGAGTTGAGGATCTTCTATATAGATTCTATTCATCGATATGTTTCCGTTGATATATGGCACCCCAAGTAATTCTTCACAATTTGAGAGATATTCATGTTTGAAGTTAGTAACCCCAGTTAGTGGGCTAAAACCCTATGGGGTTGTGGCATGGCACTCATAATTAGTTTTGGTCATTGAATAGTAATTAATTAATAAATTTTTAAGCTCCTAAAATCCCTCCAACATCCTCTATAGAAGCACCTCTCATCTCTATAAAAAGAAATCTCATATATCCTCCAAATGTAGTGATCATGGAATTATTGCGATAAATTCATTTTTGCAAAGTCTTAGATTCTAAAATTAAAACCCATTTCATTCAAAATCTCGATGAACGTCGTGACTGAATTTTAGATCTTGGTTTGCTACATTTTTGGAGATATGATTTGTGGAATTTATGGTTTTTGCAGGCTACCGAATTTCATCTCAAAGAAGTGACCTTGGGAAAATCGTCATAACTCTCTCTTTGAGAAGAGGATTGGAATTCTATAAAAAGTGGTAGTTAGTGCACAGACTGTAGTTTTATTTTTATCAATTTCAAAGCCAAAGGAGGAAACAATGACATGTGGCACATCGTACAAGTTCTCTCTACTGAACTAGTCCATAATTCGGTCATTGTGAGAGATTGGGAAAAACTTTGCCTTGAAGAGTCCAAATTGGATCAAACCTATGGCGTTGGAAAGAAGACTTAGAGGGATTCTACAAGACTGAAGATCACATGTTGGGGATTTGAACCACAAAGATACATCAGATTAAATATCGTGCTCCTAGAAGGCAATAAAAACTAGAGCAAGTGTTGTCAAGGGGTGCAAAGGACTAGATTTTTTAGGGCAACAAAGAGAAAAGTGCATCAAAATGATGCAACAGAGGTAAGATACAGGTGAGTATCTTTTGTATATGCATGTTCATCTCCTAATTGCATTAGGTTCCTTGTATTCTAATTTGTTGTTTTGTTTAGCACTGACATATGCTTTGTAGGATGAGGTAAGTTTTTCTATTATCATGTCATGGGTATTTCCTTGAAGACTTTTTGCAGGTATTATATATTCATCAAGAGAATACTCAATGCATAATATAATGTCTTGAAGAATGAGAAAGGGTAGAATTAAAAGAGCAGCAACCAAGGTGCAGAACAGTAGCAAGAAATTCACCACATGAAGTCTTCAAGTGGGCAACACTGCATACAGACATTGTAAAAGTATCATTGTACAGAGTCATTGTAAAAGCATATTTGTAAGAGTTGTACAAGTGTACTACCAACAGTTGAAGAGGTAGTGTTGGGAGGTATAGGATCATCATTAGGTGGTTGTGTCATAGTTGGGGTTATGGTCTAGTGTGTCGTCTTCTTCTACATCATTCTATATCATTGTAAAGTGGACCATTTTCCTTGGAACGAGAGTCCATTCTTCTTTTATTCTTCTATAGGGTGGTAGGGTGCTGCTAGGCTGGTGCATGAAGTCAACAACAGGTTCAAGCCCATGAAAACTTCAGGGTGGTAGGGTGGTGCTAGGGTGAGTTGTAGCTCATTGGGTGTTGGGGCATCCGTTCAGTTGACTACTAAAGAATCTCGGGTGTTGGAGCATCCATCCAGTGGGAGTTGGAGAAGAATTCGTTTCTAGATTCTAAGGAGTTGGAGCTTTCTTTTCAATTGGAGTTTAATATTAAAGAATTATTAGAAAAGTGTTCGATGGTTTTTGACCCGGAGGGGGTTTTCCACCTAAAATTTTTGTGCCTCCTGTGTTATTTTATTCATTGTTGTTACTAAATAAACATTAATGATAAATGAAGATTAACTAATGCTCTGAAAAGATTTAAAAGTTCTAATTCCTAAGAATTATTGATTCACACCCCCCTCCAGTATTTTCCAATAGTTGTTTGAGCTTGCTATTTCTTGCTTTATCCTTCCTTCCTCTTGCCTTATCTTCCTTTCTTGATCCAATGCCAAAGTGCGCCAAGAAAAATCTAAGTGTCCAAGAGTGAGAGAGAGAATAATGGGAGAGCTCCAAAACTAAAGTGGAAAAAGGTTACAAATTCATCCTCAAAAGCCTTTTTATCAATTAGGCTTCTATTTTCTTCATTTTCCCTTATTTTCCTCCTCACATGCAACCTGCAACCTTTCACCTTCCTTTTCTCCTAATTTCCATTAGTTTCATAAATAAATGTGCCAAAAATTCCATTTTTCCTTTCCAAAGCCTTAGCCATTTCCTTTTTCAATTTCCTTAGCCATAATAAACCAAATGAATGCCCACTAGGATGTTTTTCCCAACATTTAGCTTGGAATAAGTGTCCCATCACCGTGGCCTTATATATTTTTTGCATGGAATTTTCACTAGGGATGTTACAGAACCCTCCCCCTTGGGGGAATACCATCCTCGGTGTTCAGTGACACCTATAACCAACAAGACTGCTGAAAACAAAACATACTGCCTATGGAGGCTTATAACGCAGCTCGTTGCAGTATTTACAATGACCGTCTTTTTAAACATGACAAACATACCATTTACTGGAGCTTTATACCACAACCCATTACACTATTCACAATAACAACCACATATACTTAATCACATTTGCTTCAACTACCAAATAACCATACTATCTGTGGAGCTTTATAAATCCAACTTGATACAATATTTACAATGATATACATATACACATTTGCTCGACCAACAAATAAAAGGATACAATGCCTGCATCCACAACAAGGGAAACCAGATGCTCACACCTCCACCCTCAAAGTAATACCATGATTCACCTCCTTCCCAGGAAGTCTATAATACACTACCAAAGTCAAAGTTGCATCCAATGTCCCACGCTACAATCTTGTGCCACTTGTTTTCTCTATGAATAGTTACCATCTCATTGTTCAAGGGCGCACTCCTAATGTGAATCTCGTTCCATTTGGAAATACTAATGACCAAAAAAAATTTGTCCCTAACCTTCCCTTATCTGCTAAATAGTTCCTCAGGAAATCCGGTTACCCCTTCCATACAATCACTCACCTTCCAAGTTCCCTGACATCCCCTATCCTGGGCAATCCATCTCGTGGCAAGGATTCCTCGCATCAGAAGGTTAAAAAACCAAAGAATATGCATGCATCAAAACCATCATATTGTAGCATGATCATCCCAATCAATGTACACTATTGGGTACCATTGTCCAAAAATGGCCATGCTCCATCCTACTGCTACCTGTTCCAATTTCTTTCACTGTTAGTGCTAATTCTTGCAATCGATTTCAACCACCCAGCCAAGCATTTTTGTGCTTCCTATACCAAGCACATAACTTCCATTACGTTTAAAATAAATTAAAATAAATTCACACCATGCCTCATTGGTTGCTCGTCAATAAGGTACACTTGCAATCCTGTTTACTTCCTATCACAACAAGTCAACTAGCATCTTTGACCAAATCAACATGTATAACATATCACATCGGGTTAGCTAAATATACAACCATCATAGATCAAAATCATAAATCACATGTAACCATCATAAACAAGAATCATAGATCACATGTAATCATCATATACCATAATCACATGCATAATAAAACTAAAATAAAATACTAATACCTATCCTTTAATCAATCCTTAGCTTATACCTTTGTCTTTATTTTGTACGCACACTAGATTAGTTTCCACACCCACCAAATACCCAGTGCCTTCTCATCAACCATGTGCACATACACATAGTGTGTATCACACACATACAAACACACATGACATACAACACAATGCAATACATACACCTACACCTGATATACAACAAAACACATACATCTATACCTGAGGTATAACACAACATAATACATGTACCTACACCTGGCATACAACACAACAAAATAATGCACTACACAGAGTACAACACAAAGAGTACACATGTCACGATACCACAAATACACAGTCCACATACATAGTACCACATGCCCATAACACAACATATACGACATGCACATAATATCACATATAGACTAGTACCATATATACAACATGTACACAGTATCACATTTACACAACGCCACCTACACGATATGTGAAAAACCTCACATGTACACGACCCCAGCTGCATAATGTTTACACAATGCTGCATGTACACCACACAACATGTACAACATGTACACATACCATCTTCATTACATGTACACGACACCACATGTACACAGCACCACATGCATGACATGTACACAACACCACTTGCACACAACGCCACTTGTACAACATGTACACAACACCACATGCACATAGCACCACTTGTACAATAATGCACGCAATGCCATATGCACATAGCACCACATGTAAAACATGCACGCAACACCACATGTACATACCACTACATATCCAACATGTACATAGCATCATCTGTACACAACACTGCATATCCAACATGCGCACAACACCATCTGCACACAACACTGCATGCACACAACATCACAGATGCAGCCTGTACAACATATGCACAACAGTAGCATTGCACATCCAAAACCACATTGTGTCTCTACTAAGAAACCTTGCTTCTAGTGTCTTTCCACCATCCATGTTGATCTTAGCATGTCGCAAGGCACATTGTTTCATTCTGTTGATGTATCATTCAACGTTACCTGTCATAACATAAACGTAGCCATAATATAAACATACAACATTAATTCATATCCACGTGATACTGACCTCATATCTTTCTCATGACTACTTGTCCCACTTGATTCCTTGTAAACCAGGAACCTCGTCAGACCATTCACTTCCATAAGAAATCATTCCTGCACAAGACTCTGATCCCTGAAAACATTGTTAGATAGTGACATAGATACATAGATACCTAGATACACATAAATAAACATTAACATAAAATAATCATGCTCCTGTCAGGCAACGACATACATACCTACATACATGTATGCATATATAACCATGAGAATAACCTTGATCATAACATAATTACCAAATATCATAAGGTATGGGTTAAGAGAAATCCCTTTATCCATGTACTGCATGCACCACATTGAGAACAACCATTCCCAACATAGCCAAGGAATCAGATGCCCCACATCCATTCACTTTACCTTTCCTGTTAGCTTTCCCATGATTTTCCTACCACCATCCATGTAACACCCTCCTCACACATCTACACAAGTAACCAGCTAACCGGGGTAAACATGTGATGAGAGGCTACTACAATTAGATTCAACCTCCTATGTGACCTTAAGGAATTGGAATCGATGGAAACACAACATACAAACCTTCCACATCAGCTATAGGGCACCTAGGAACCATTCCAACCACTCAGGTAGCTAGCCCTTGGGTCCCACTAAGTTTTTGACCACTTGACCTTTGGACGCTCTCATGTTATAGGTCTACTAGCATCTAAGAGGCTCTAGATGCTTTCATGACAAGGCATGCCAACATCCTGGAACTATTTTTCTTAGAGTTGTGCCAACGTCCCTTGGATTTGAGCCACTATTTTAGGCCTAGAGCCCAAGTCACTACGAAAAATTGAATGACACCTTTAGAAAAATAAGATAGCATGGAAACAATGATGCAAAAGTAAATACTTGAATAAGTCGTCAACCGCACCCCTACTAGCCTTGACAGGTATTTCGTTAAACATATCACAAATATGTAATCTACAGGTGTAAACAATAGATTTAGCGATAGGGATAGTTAAGAACCATTGTTCCCTCATATTATTTGCTGAATTATCATCTATTAGGTCATAGATACGTTGTCCATTCATTTACAAGTAAAAACATGTTGAGAGCCATACATAACCACTGTCATAAAACACATACATAACCAACATAATAGCAACAGAAATACCAATGAAATCAAAACCATGTGATCCACATATAAACCAGTGTAATACTCATAGGAATATAAGGATAAATAACCTCATATTGATGATGCAAAATCCAAACCTGGGATGGGACTACCATGTTCCACCCACCATAGAATGGGTGAGCCAAATCTCTCTTCAACCTTTCACCCCCGTGCCATATTCCAAGCATGAATGTGAGACTCAAACCAAAAGAACCAACCAACACATCTCGAGGCTAAATCACCTCACCCTTATCAATAAAAACTAGGCTTTACCATAATCCATCTCGGATCACTAAGCTAACACAATAAGCATACCGTAACAGTCTTTACCATGATCTCCACCCGATCACTAGGCCAAACAAGCATGGATGCCACCAGATTTATCCACCTACACCATGAGGAATTTTATTGTCTCCTAGTCTCCCAAGCTTTACTATAATCCACAACAGATCACTAGGCCCTAAATTGAGACCCAATCTCTAGGATTTACTGCATATCCCAACTTGGGATTACTAGGCCCAACAGAGAGAAATCCACTTCTTGGCTTTACCATATATTCTGTGATTTATCGACAAGGATTCCTTGGCCCACTTAGGCGACAAAAAAATTGGCTTTACTACAACCCACATTATGGTTTAGGGGTTACAAGCCCACATGTTCTATCATTCGGAGATCCACCTCACTCGGCTTCGAATCCATTTGACAATCCAACTCAACCAAAACATGAGAACCCCATTGTTGGGTGTAATATAGGGCATATTAATGGACCGACATTTAATTGTCAATATAGGAGTTTGTAAATTTGGAGGTAAAACACTGGAAATGCTAGAGAAGGACTTCAGCAACATGCAAACCCTACTTCTATCTTTCCTAATTACGCTTGCAAAATCAAAAGAATGGAAAAAAAATAACACCAAAATAATTTTGGTGCCGGAATAAAAAGGAAAATACTTTGCAAAAGCTCAATGAAAGAAACATCAAATCAACATGAACAATCCTGATCAATGAAAGAAATAAAAGCAGATATCTGAGAATAAATGTCAGTGTAGTCATAAGAAAAAGAAATAATTAGGTTGTGAAGTGCATTTGTCTATGTTATAGGTTTTCCTTCCTAGTTTGAATTATCATTCTTGCACCGCAACAACGTTCCTATAATGGAATAGAGTTCCTGCACTGGAATGATATTCATGTACTAAAACAATGTTCCTACACCAGAAGTATGTTTTGTTCCTACATTGAGTATTTTGGCTTTCATACAAGAATTTTGGGTTCCTATACCAGAGTACTTTGTTCTTGTACCAGGGTACCTATTCCTATACCAAAACAATGATTATTGTATGAAGAAATCAGTATTCCTGTGCTGAGCTTCCAAACCACATGCATAAAATATAAAGTGTTCTTTACTAAAAATGAACTTGGAAAGCAAACTAGAGTAGAGAAATAAATGCATGTAATCGAAAGATTCTTGATTTAATCATTCATTCAAAGAGTGAAAATACTTTTAAAGCCAAAGGAAATCATCACTGCAACATAAACGGCTTCATGGGAAACTATTTATTCACTCCAAAAACAAAGCATCCCTTCTTTCTTAGATGGCTATCATGAAATTAACCAGATTTGCACTTTTATCAAATAGAGGTTTCAGCCCAAAGGTACCATCACCAAATTCTAGTCTTTGAACTGAACTATTCCCACAAGAGATTAAGCATAAACATAGATACTCATTATATAGACATCATTTCATTAAATCTTAGAAAGATGCAAGTAAATCAACCCTAGTTTAATGGAAACAAACTTGCATAAAACACATTTGCATACTAAGGAAATGAAATGCATTTTCATAAGGAAAAATAAATCCACTTGCATAAATAAACACACTAGCAGAAGAAACCCTCACTTGCAGAAATAAAGTACACTGGTGCAAGAAAACTGAAACACGCTTTTTGCAGAAAGGAAATCACTCATCAAAGGGAAAGAAATAGTATTCAATATTCGGTAAATGACACACCCACACCTTCACACCTTGGATCCGAGTCACACAACTTATGAAGAAAGCGAAGATTTGTTAGCTACATAAAAGAAATGAAATATTTTTTGCTCAAACCTTGCATATGAAAATATGTCTAGCACACTTACGAAAAAGGGAGAATGAGTTGGGTTGGCTGGGCCCTAGCCAACTAGGTCATTTCCCTGTTACGAGATCTAGAAAATCAACTAATCAAATAATGCATCACATAAAATAATGAAACAAGAAATGAGTAACTGGCATGGTTCCTTGTGTTAACTTAGTAATTGTAAATGTACATTGTGAATATCCATACAACCTAGAAAATATGGCAATACCAAAAGTTACAATATAAACCAAAATTTCATCAGTGCATCGCTTCTAAGTCTACGCTAGAATCCCTAATTTATACATAAAACTCTGCTCTCGGTCATAATGAAATTTAACAGAAAAATACGCTTGAACAATGACCGATCTCCATCTTTATTTCATTCATAACACTCCAAGGCAATATTTAACATTGATGATATTTTTGGAGTCAATCTAAAATAAATCGGTGTTGTCCACCTGGTACAGGAATAGCGAACGGTACAAGAACGACGGTCAGTATAGGAGCGATGGTCGGTACAAGAACGACGGACGATACAAGAATTATAGACAAGAACTTCAGATCCTGCATCTTTAGCAAATCCATATTGCTCCAATCCTAATGTATAAAATGGAACAAACTCTCACCGGAAGGTGCGTGCCATTCCTTAACAAATATGATATTTTTGGAGTCAATCCAGAATGAATCCACTAAATTTCCACCTAGTATAGGAATAACAAGCGGTACAGGAACTGTAGATCCTATACCAACCAAAATTCACTTTATATTACTGACATTTACTCACCATATCTTAAGGAAATATGAAAAGGTAAGTTACAAAGGAATTTAAATATATTTAACCTTTTTAATAACGAATAAGTCCCTACAATCCATATTCAATAGAATCACAAAAAGAGACCAAAAATCATGTGTAAAAGTTTAATTTTGATTGTAAAATAGAGGCTTAGGTACTGTAGTTAGGACACAGATAGGGTTAAAAGAAGGAAAATTGTGGCAACCAACACCCATCACACCATGGCTATCTACAAATGGCAAGGCTAGGCTGAAACACTATCACACCTGGCAAGACCCATGCCATAACAACAAAAGAACCACATGCAATACCATGCATGCCAAATCTAGCAAGGAAAATATAGATGCAAATTGATACCTACAAAGAATACTATTGTAGCTGCTTGATCTTGCTCTTCCTTGCTTTATCTCTACTTCCTCTTGCTTTCTTTACCTTTCTTGATCCAATGCTAAAATGCTCCAAGAAAACTCCAAGTGTCGAAGAGTGAGAGAGAGAGAGAGAATAATGAGATAGCTCAAAATTGAACTGAAAAAGGTTACAAATTGATCCTCAGAAGAATTTTTATCAATTAGGCCTTTATTTTTTCATTTTCCATTATTTTCCTTCATTTTCCTCCTCACATGCAACCTATGACCTTTCACCTTCCTTTTCGCCTAATTTCCATTATTTTCATAAATAAATGTACCAAAAATTCCATTTTTCCTTTCCAAAACCTTAGCTATTGCCTTTTCCAATTTCCTTTAGACATACTAAACCAAATGAACACCCACAATAGGATGTTTTTCCCAACATTCAACTTGGAATAAGTGTCCCATCAACCGTGGTTATTATTTTTGCCTTTATTAACTTTTATTACACGAAATTTTCACGAACCGTGTTACAAAACCATCCCCCTTGGGGGACACCATCCTCGGTGTTCAATCACACCTATACCTTAGCAAAACCATTGAAAAAGAAACATATTTCCCATGGAGCTTTATAACATAGCTCGATGCAATATTTACAATGATCACCCCGTTGAGCAGAAAACCAACATGGAAACATAACAAACAAAATATCATAATGACATGACACCTATACCTCTAATTGGAGATTTATAACTTAGCTCGTGGCAGTATTTACATCCATACACATATTTACATTTACCAAAACATCATCAAATATGTACCAAAACATATACCAAAGACATATACCAAAACACCATACCAAAATTGTTTTTCCTCAACCAACAAATAATGAAGGATACATAGCCCACATCTGGTCTTCCATCTCCCATGTAGCTTCATCAAGCCCAAAGTGCTTCCATTTCACTTTAACTTGCTTGAGTGCTTAGTTCTGGAGCATGAGCACCTTTTGTGCAAATATATACTAAGGCTTTGGTTAGATTTATCCGTCTGGTTCCACCTACAATATTGACTAGTCAATCACATTATCAATATATTTAACATACTTCTTAAGCAATGATACATGGAAAACATCATGGAAGTTCACTGTCAGAGGAAGTGCAAGTCGATAGGCTATTTGCCCAATCCTCTCAAAAATATTGAAGGGTCCATGAAACCATGGTGCCATATTGGTACATGATCGAATTCGTAAGGAGCTCTTCTTTGGTTTGATTCACAAGTACACATGTTCCCCAACATGGAACTCCTTGAACAACCTATTTCGATATGCATAACGCTTCTGCCTATCCTATGTTGCCTTTAGATTCTTCTTTATAACCTGCATTTCTTATTCCATGTCCACCAACATGTCTGGCTAATCAACACCCTATTAAATGGGTCACTCCAATTGATAGGAGTATTGCAACTTTTCCCATACAATGCCTCAAATGGACTAATCTTCAAAGATTCCTGATTCCCATTATTGTAAATGAACTCTACTACTGGATGATAGTATTCCTACTTTCACTGCTAATGCATCACATACGTCCTCAAAATGTCTCCCAATATCATGTTGACCCTCTCCGTCTACGGATGATAAGTTGTACTGAAGGCCAAATCTATGCCCAAACCTGCAAACAACTCCTTCCAAAACTTAGAAGTGAACTTTCCATCCCTGTCTGACACAATATTCTTTGAAACACTGTGCAATATGATCACATCTCTGATCAATACCTATGCTACATCGCTAGCTGAGAATGTAGACTTCACTAGAATGAAGTGTGGAACCTTTGTCAACCTGTCCACAAAAACCATGATGGAATCATGTTGTCTCACTATCCTTGACAAAACTGTGATAAAATCCATGGAAATGACCTCTGATTTCCATTATGGAATCGCAATCGGTTGTAGGAGTCCACATGGATGCTTCATTAGGGGAATTTTGAGGCCTAATGGGCCTCCTAAGAAAAATGTACATCTAAAATAAAATTTATAAGAACCAATAAAATTCAAGATGATGATGTCAACCATGGGGGATGATTCACCATTTTTGGAGTAAAAATGTAAAAAGATTAAAAAATAATAAAATAATAAAACTACTTTTTCAACTTGTATCTTCAACTTATATTCCTAAGGTTTTAATCAAATTTCTTGCAGGAGTACTTATTGGATGCAAATTTAAATCCTCATCCAAGGAGTATCCATGTTGCATACTTTTGATGGACCCTTCTAACAAAACATGCGAAATACATGAAAAAACATGATTGCAATCAAATTTTTCATGTATTTATCATTTTTTGTGTAGCAGGGTCCATCAAAATTATGCAACATGGGTAATCCTTGGATGAGGAATCAAATTCTGCATCCAATGAATGTTTCCGCTCAAAATTTGAGTAAACCCATAGGGAGACAAGTTGAAAATACGAGTTGGAAAAATAGTTTTTTCTTTTTTCTATAAAATTTGATGATGTAATCTAATCTTATTTTATTATTTCCACTATTATTTTATAATTTCCTTAGGAGGCCCATTTTAGAACTAAAAATTTCCCTAATGACACTTCACCTTCACATGCTGACAATCGAAAGTCCTAGCCACAAACTATGCTATATCCTTCTTCAGATTCAACCAATAATAAAATATCTTCACTGCAGTCAATGTCTTCTGGTAACCTGGGTGACCCAAATATGGTTTCACATGAAAATCCCTCATGATCACCTTTTGGAGCTCACTACTGTCTGGAACATATACCCTATCTCTTAATCTAACCAATTTGTTTGTTGTAAGAAAATAGTCCACATCCTATGTACCTGCACATGTATTTGTACCACTACCTATACCTGTATCTATACTCTGCTGCAACCTGTGCACAATCTCCATATACCTGACATCCTATTGACCTGCCTGTAATATCCTATCCTATAAGTTTGTCCAATAGGAGCTCATAGATGCTAAGTGATTTACCTATACTTGCCTCCTAAGAGCATCTGCCACCATGTTCTCCTTTCCTTTGATGTACTTGATCTTGAATTCAAAATCACTAATCGTGGCCAACCATCTAGCTTTCCTGACATGCATATTCGGCTAGTCAAACAAATATCTCAACCCAATATGATCACTCATCAGTACAAACCTCCTACCAAGAAAATAATGTCTCCACATCTTCAATCCATGTATGATCACTGCTAACTCAAGATCATGCATCAGGTAGTTCTGCTCATGATCATTTAGTTTCCATGACTCATATCATAGCACTTTTCCTTCCTACATAAGCAATCCACCAAGTATATGTACATACTAACAACTCCTTATCCAAATCTGTAATCTCTGACATTGGAGCATGTGTCAAAAACTGCTTAAGCTTCTCAAAATTGGCCTCACACTCCTTTTTTCATTCAAACTTCTTACCTTTCCTTTGCAATGATGTAATAGGATGAGTAATATGTGATACGTTCTTGATTAACCTCCTGTAATAGCCTACCAATCCCATGAAGGATATCACCTCATCCACATTTCTAGGAGCTACCCACTCTGTGATGGTCCTTATCTTTTCTGGATCTACTGTTATGCCCTCCTTGGAAACAACATGTCCCAATTGGTGTACCTCAGTATGAAAGACAATGCACTTGCTAAGGTTAGCATAAAATTGATTCTCTATCAACAACCTCAATACTGTTTCCAAATGGTCAGTATGCCCTTCCTCATTTTTAGAATATACTAATATGTCATCAATGAACACAATAACAAACTTATCCAAATATGGATGTAACAAACTATTCATCAAGTGCATAAATGTAACTGGAGCATTAGTCAAACAAAATGGAACTACAACAAACTCTTAATGCCCATTCCTGGTCCAGAAAGTTGTCTTGTAAATGCCCTCTTCTTTGATGCATACCTGATCATATCCGAATCTCAAGTTGATCTTAGAGAACATTGTTTCTCCCTTCAACTATTTGAACAAGTCATCAATTCTCGATAATGGGTAATTTTTCTTAATATTCACTTTTTTCATTTGCCTGTAGTCAATGGACAATCTAAGAGTACCATATTTCTTCTTCATAAACAACACCGATGTGCCCCAAGATGATACACTTGGCCTAATGTGTCCTTTGTCCAACATTTCCTTCAACTGTATGTTCAACTCTACGAACTTAGATGTGCTCATCCTATAAGGTGCTTTTGATGCTGGAGTTTCCCCTGGCACTAACTCAATAGAAAAGTCTACTTCCCTATGAGGTGGAAATTTTGAAATCTCCTCAAGAAACACATCCTGAAGATATTGTAGAACTAGGCACCTGCTCAAAACATCTACATCCTCAACTTCCTTACCCTTGTCACTAGAAATGTGTACTGCGAATAACACACATTATTTTCAGCGACTATACTTTTCCTGCATAGCTATTACCATCCTAACTAATGTGGCTTTCTTATTTCTCTGCAAGACTCTTAGTTCCCCATTGTCATCAACACACAACACTAACTACACAACATGTGCACAACCTCACATTCCCACGGCACCACCTGCATAATGTTTACACAATGCCACATGTACACCACACTACTTGTATGACATGTACACAACACCACATGTACACAATACCACTTGCACGACATGTACATGACACCACTTGTACACAATGCCACATGCACAACATGTACACAAGACCACCTTCACACAACTCCACTTGTACAAATGTGTACAACACCACATGCACACAACACCACTTGTACAATAATGCGCACAACACCATATGTACATAGCACCACATGTACAACATGCATGCAACACCACATGTACATAACACTACATATCGAACATGTGCATAACATTATCTCTACACAACATTGCATATCCAACAAGCACAAAACACCATATGCACACAACACCACTTGCACATAACATCACATATGTAACATGTACAACATATGCACAACAATAGCATTGCACATCCAAAACCACACTGTCTCTACCAAACAACCTTGCTTCTAGTGTCTTTCCACCATCCATGTTGATCTTAGCATGTCGCAAGGCACATTTTTTTCATTCGGTTGATGTATCCTTTAGCGTTACCTATTATAACATAAACGTAGGTATAATACAAGAATACAATATTATTTCATATCCACATGATATTGTCCTCATATCTTTGTCATGACTACTCCTCCCACTTTATTCCTCATAAACCAGGAACCTTGTCATTCCATTCACCTGCATAAGCAATCATTCCTCCACAAGACTATGATCCCTGACAACCTTGTCGGAAAGTTACATGTATAAATAGATACCTAGATACATATACACAAACATTAGCATAAAAAAATCATGCTCCTATCAGACAACGAAATACATACCTTCATACATGTATACATAGATAACCACCAACATAACCATGAGCATAACATAATTACTAGATATCATAAGGTCTACGTTAAGGGAACTCCCTTTATCCATTTACATCATGCATCCATTGAGAAAAACCATTCCCAACATAGCCAAGGAATCAAATTCCTCACATCCATTCTCTTTACCTTTCCTGTTAGCTTTCCCATGATATTCTTGCCACCATCCATGTAACACCCTCCTCCCCACATCTGCCCAAGTAATCGACTAATCGGGGTAAACATGTGACGAGAGGCTACTATGATTAGATTCAACCTCCTATGTGACCTTAAGTGGAATTGACGGAAACACAACATAAAGACTTTCCACATCAGCTACAGAACCCCTATAAACCATTCTAGCCACTCAGGTAGTTCTCCCCTGGGTCCCACTAAATTTTTTGACCACTTGACCTATGTATGCTCTCATGTTATAGGCCTGCCAACGTCCAAGGACTAATTTTCTCAGTGTTGTGGCAACATCCCCAGGATTTGAGCCACTTTTTTAGGCCCATAGCCCAAGTCACTACCCAAAATTCAATTACACCTTTAAAATAACAAGATAATAGGAAAACAATGATAAAAGTAAATACTTGAATAAACCCTCAACCACACCCCTACTAGCCTTGACAAGGAATTTTGACAAACATATCACAAATATGTAATCTACAGGTGTAAACAAAATATTTTGGCATAGGGATCGCTAAGAACCATTGTTCCCTCATGTCACTTGTTGCGTTATCATCTATTAGGTCATAGATACATTGTCCATTCATTTACAAGTGAAAACATGATGAGAACCATACATAGCCACTGTCATAAAACACATACATAAATAGCATAATAGTAATAGAAATACCAACGAAATCACAACCATTTGATCCACATATAAATTAGTTTAATACTCATAGGAACACAAGGAGAAATAACCTCATATTGATGATGTAAAATCCAAACTTGAGATGGGACTACCATGTTCCACCCACCATAGAATGGCTGAACCAAATCTCTCTTCAACCGTTCACCCCTGTTCCATATTCCAAGCATGAATGTGGGACTGAAACCAAAAGAAACAACCAACACACCCCAAGGATAAACCACCTCACCCTCATCAATAAAAACCAAGCTTTACCCTAATCCATGCTGGATCACTAGGCCAACAAATTAAACATGTCATAACAAGATTTACCATGTGGATGCCACTGGGTTTCTTGACCTGCACCGTGAGGAATTTTCCTATCTCCTAGTCTCTCAGGCTTTACCGTAATCCACACTGGATCAATAGGCCCTAAAATAAGACCCACTTTCCAAGATTTACTGCATATCCCAACCCAAGATTACTAGGCCCAACAGAGAGAAATCTATCTCTTGGCATTATCGTATATCCTACCATTCACTGACAAGGATTCCTTGGCCCACCGAGGCAACACAAAAATCAACTTTATTGTGAGCCACAATCTGTTTCAGGGGTTATTAGGCCATGCTTTCTATCATTCAGAGATCCACCTCACTTAGCTTTGAATACATCCGACAATCTAGCTCAACATAAACATGAGAACCCCATCACACCATGGCTATTCAGAAATGGCAAGGCTAGGCTAAAAATACTATCACACCAGGTAAGATCCATTGTTGGCTTGTAGGGGCCTGACCTAGGTTCAGAGGTGATTTAGCCAAACAAATCCTGATACTACTGGCCCTTTCAACAACATCCCGTGGAGCGCAGACTGAGGTCTCACCCGAATTAGTATGGGAGGGTGCTAGAACCAGGTTTCCGTACCTTGGAGATGTTTGATGACTTTCGGTGGTCCGTGGTTTTACCCTGCGTGCATGTCATTATGCGCACCTATCAGTACCTCGCAGCCTACGATGCTGCCTTCGTGCAGCCCTACTCGGGGCTTGATCTGTGTTATTACCCAATCCCTTTCTATTAACCCGATATTAGTTGATTGCTTAGCTTATTTGTATGTGTTTATTCATACTTAACAGTGTTCATCATTCATACAAGATGCATAAAACAATAAAATTGCAAAAAGATATCAACCATACAATAACTCAAAACAGATACACAAGATTTGGAATCAAACTTCTCTTTATTATCTCTTTCGCTGGTTACAAACTAGACTCTACTTTGCGCACTCAACTGCAGGGGTCCGCACACTCAACTGCGGACTCTACTAGGCCTCTGTGCACTCAGCTGTAGAGCCTCTTCGTACTACTACGACCCAAAGCACTTAGACATTTACTCTATGCTCGCTATCTTCTAGACTCCATTCAGTTCTTCTTGACTACTTTACAACTTAGTGCCTCACTCTATTTATAAAATCCCATGGTCCACAGACCATGGGTAGGGCGACACTATATTCAAAACTTACGATAGACAACTCTATGACTCTAATATCCAATTTGCACTCCGCACTAGCAATTCGTGGATTATTTACAATAGTAGTACTCAAAACTCGGGCTTTGAGCCCCAAAACATGTTGTGGGGGGATTCCATGCCCAATAGGCCCCCAACACAAATATTGTGACTTGTCCTCGAGTCACCCTATCGGTGTAGTGATCTTAGTGTGGAGTCCCTCCAACTGTTCCCATACAATGCTGATGTTTGTCGCACACTGAGATGCTGCTTGTTGTACCTGCTGCATTCGTTCCTTCGTGTCTTGTGTCCTTACATCTGTACTGGCATTTGCTGTATATGTTTATAGTCCCACACCCTTGTCCAACTCCTCGAGTTATGAAGACTATGCTTTGGCCGGTTAGTCAGATAGCCGGACCACCCATGTAGGGCTTCAAGCAATTGTCATTTACTTTGCCTGGGAAGGGTTTTGCATTTAGTTTGACTAGCTAGACCATGCCTTCGTCTGTGACCTCCTTAACCACGTATGGTCCTAGCCAGTGCATTTTGAATTTTCCTAGAAATGTTTTAAACTTATTGTCATACAATAGCACTAAGTTATTTACCTTGAAGGTCCACAACTTGATATGGTAGTTTTTCCAGGCTTTTTCACACTACTTTTGTATCTGTTGATGAAATCTAGCCAAAAACCATCCTTCCTTGAGTTCTTTCAATTGCATGAGCCTTTCCTATAGAGCTTTGTGGTCCATCATGCCTGTAAGTGCTACTATTCATAGACTAGGTATGATATATTCCATCGCCAATGACAACTTCCATGCCATAAACTAACTTGAAAGGTGTCTGTCCTGTCAATTTTTTGCACATTGTCCTATAAGCCCATAGCACGATAGATACGCGCAGGTCCCAATCGTTTCGTTACGCATTTCACACTTTGGTCAGTGCAGTCTCCGGTATTTTGTTGAATGCATCTACTGTTCCATTAGCTTATGGGTGCTACGGTATACTTTTCTGATGATACACTTGGAACTCTTCTGTGAGCGCACTAATAATTTCATTAAGGAAATGTGTTCTGCGATCACTCATTAAGATTTTCGAACAGCCAAATCGGGTCAACACGTTTTTGAACAAAAAATTTGTAGCCGTAGCGGTTGTGCAGTCTTTGACCGGCTGCACTTCTATTCATCATGTCAGGTACTCTGTCATGGTGATGATGTAGCACAGGCCCATCTTTCCCTGAGGTTTGATCGGTCCCACAAATTTGATTGCCCATTTTTCAAACGGCTGCATTGTCATTTGTGGATTGAACGACATCTCATCCCTTCGTGATGGTTTTCTAGTCCTTGACATATATCGCGGGCCTTACAGTGTGCTTTTGAATCCTGGTGTAGGGTTGGGCACCATAGCCTTGTGTGAAGAATCTTCTATGTGGTTGCATGTCCTGCATAGTGTCCTCTTGCAGCGCCCCAATGCACTATCGTGAGGATCTTACCTAGTTCAAATTTAGGTATGTATCTTCGTAGTATCTCATCATTTCCCATTTTGTATAGGTGCCCTGCAATGACAGAAAAGTCTGTTGCGCGCACCACCAATTCCTTTTTCTGTTGGAATGAGTATTCCTTCACTGGAGTCCCTGTTGTTAGAAAATGGATTATATCTTCGAAGTGTTCATCTGCGACATGCACTACAAAGTGTTGTGCATTAGGTAGTCCCTCCTCCAAATTCATGGGTTCCTTGCTCGTCTCAATTTGTGACAAGTGATCTAGTCTTCCGTTTAGGCATCCTGGCTTGACTATGACCTCAAAATCATATTCTTGGAACAGTAAGAGCCATCTGCATATGTGCTCCCCGAACACAGGCTTATTGATTAGGTATTTCAATGCTTAATGGTTGGTATGCATCTTGAAATACACCATTTCTAACCCATCGTGCTCAGTGGTGGAATAGTTCTTTTCTGCTTTGGACAATCATTGACTTGCAAATGTGATCGGGTGATCCACACCCTCCGCACCCTCCTGTGTGAGTACTGCTCTCAACACAATACATGACACATCAACATCTACATGAAACTCCACATCCCATTTTGGGAAGACGAGGATTGAAGCAGAGGCTAGCTTCCCCTTGAGGACATCCAAACTCTTCATGCAATCATCATTCCAGCAATATGTAACATCCTATTTCAATAGCTTTTCCATCAATGTTGTTATTTGGGCATAACTTTTGATTAAATTCCTATAGCATCTAGTGTGTCCCAAGGTAGTGCGCAGTTGTTTAACACTTCGCGATGCTTCCAAATTTAAAATAACAACAATCTTCGTAGGGTCCACCGTAAGTCCTTGTTTGCAGACCACATGTCCCAGCAAGTTTCCAAAGGGTACGAGGAATGTGCACTTCTTAAGGTTCAATGCAATCTGGTGTCGTTGGAAAGTATCCAGCATCAAGCATAAGCTTGCTACTTGGTGCTTAACTAATCCAAAGATAGTCCAATCATCTAGATAGACCTCCAAGAACTTGTGGATGTATTCTTTGAACGTAGCCACAACGATGCACAAAAAGATGGCTGGCACGTTCTTCAGTCCAAATGCCATAATGGTGTATTGAAAGCAGCTCCATTCTATTGTGAAGGTCATTTTGATCCTGTCTTCTGGCGCGATCTTGATTTTATGGTACCCTGAGAACCCATCCGTGAATGAGTATGCTTCCTGACCACCAACACTCTCCAGTACTTCATCTGTGAATGGTGTTGGGAATGGATCATGTACATAGGCGTTGTTCAGCTTCCCGAGGTCCACGCATATTCTTATTTCGCCCTTCTACTTTTTCTCTTATACTACCATAGGACTCACCTAGTCAAATTCTTCCACTGGCTCAATAAGTCCTGTTGCGAGCATTTTTCTAATTCTTTGTGGACCTTTTCCTTATATTTCAGATTCAAGTGGTAAGTCCGCTATTTAACTGGCTTCGCGTTGGGTTTTAGGGTGATCTTCATCATCCCTAAATCGCCAACGATCCCCTTTAAGTCAGTAATTTTTGTCGGGAACAATTATTGGTATTTTCGGAGTAACTTAGTGACCTTATCCACCATGGCATCATCCTAATAGTCCCCAGGCATTGCGTACTTTGGATCCACCTCCATTCCAATGTTTGCTTGCTTTGCTTTTAGCAGTGCGGCGATGTCGAGATCCTCAATTGATGGTCCTCGAACCTCGCAATAGCCTTCCATTTCTGGAATATTAATATTTCGTGGGTCCTCATCATCCTCCTCAACATTTACATTGTAACACTCCAGCGCGCAGCTCAGCTGTGTCGCCCATTATGGTTGAAGTACCTCCATTAGCTCCTGGGGTATTTTGAAGATAGCTACTTTTACTGCTTGTAGCGCATCGTCAACTGTATCCCACCAACAATCTTCAAACATGAAAGTTAAAAAAAATCCCTCACGCAAGATATCCCATTCGCTTGTACCATGGCGGAGCTCCGTCTCAGTATACCAATTCATGGGTATGACATCCAGGGTATGATAGAATAAATGTACCCATTCATGCTATGGCTCTTCCTCGTAGACCTTGGTTCATTTCGCGAGGTGTGTACGTGGATCATCCTGTCCATCATACTTGCCTACTAGCTGAATCTCTAGTTTCCCAAATTGTAGGTGCATCATCCTTCTACATCCGCACCAGTCCTCAAAACTTCTATGATGTGTACCCCACCACCTTGCGGGCATCGCGTGTAGTGCCCATTTTAGAGCATCGAATTGCTACTGTTCTAGCACTACTCTTTCAAATTTGTTCAAGAATTCATCCACTGTTGTCAACCCATCATACATAGGTAGATCCCTTACCTCTGTTGTCACACAGCGTAGTGATCTAACCATCATGTTGCAATTTAGTGTGCTTACCTCGTGTGACGGTTCTGCCATCGTTCTATTTCCTCATCTGAATCTAATGTGTAGGATCTTTCGCACTCCCACGAAATCCAGCCATCCGCTGTAGGATTCACCCAATCCTGTTCTTGAGCAGTTATTTTGTAGAACGGTCTAGCTCATCATCACTCTCATCATCGCGCACTGGATCTGTGTAGTGCATTCCTTCCGGAGGGTCTAAAGGCATCACTACATGTAGTGACTTTTTCTCAAAAAACATTTTGCACTTATTTAGATTTATTACTCTGTTCATATCGATGGCCCAGTCTATTCCTAGTAGTGCAAGATAAGGATTTCTGTCATCGACAATGTATATCACTTCAAAATTGGCTAGCGCACTTGCACCTTCAATATCCACCTTTACTCCTCACAATCTTCCCATGGGTAAGATATTCTGTTGGTTCACCATTCACAATTGAATATGAGACCACTGTAGTGTGGGTTTGCCCATGCCTTCCCATGTTTGTTTTGGCAGTACATTCGCATCCGATCCTAGATATAGAATTACTTGATCCATTTCATACTCTCCAATTTGTGCAGTCAGCCTCATTTCCCTTCCTGTGCGCAATACATTTTTTCCAAGTTTTCGGACCACGTGTGGCTCTCTTGACCTCGTGCACCTAGTGATAAGTTCTTGTAGCCCTTTTACAACCTTGCTGTCATGTAGCAGTTTCATGCATGCGTCTAGAAAGGTAGTGAGCAATGAAGGATCCATCCCTGGTTCTAGTTGACCCTTACTACCTGAAGTGGAGGCCTGCATGAAGCTATTCTTAGCTTCCATTAATGTCTCCTTTGCGCACTCCAAATCAAATTCAGGTTCCTTTGTAGGAGCCTTGTGAACCCACACACTTTATTTAGGCTACTTACCTTTGTCATCTCCTATCGTGATACTACTTCTGAGCACTATGTTTACATTCAGTTCCTCTTCGTGTGGCTCAGACCTCATCATTTGAAAATTCTGACAGGGGAGGTTGGAGTACCCCTTTCTCGTGCAACATCGCTATCAGTGTAGGGTAGTCTTCTGCCTCATGATCAAACTGAGTATAGTACAAACATGATGTTCTCATCGGATTCATACAATCACAAGCATAGTGTCTTGGCCCTCCGTAATTATAATAAATTATTTGTCTGTGACCCCTTCCTGGTCCATTCCACCTCGACCTCGTCCGCGCCCCTAAAATTTAGCGCGCACCACTCCTGCGTTTGGGTCGAGGGCTCACGTTTTGATCTGTACCCTGTAGGCAGGAGTATGATCCATCATTAGTTCATAGCTTCTACATGTGTGTTCATCATTGCCTACCGACCTACAGAAATTAAAAAATAATTGTTGGGACGTCTGCATATACTTCTGCAATAGATGACAATTATTCATAGTGTGTTTTCTTCCTACTCGACAGATCACGCACCATAGTGCAGGCACCACGCTCGGTCTTGCTTGTGCCTCAGGTCTTAATGGCATCGGCCCTCCTCCCGCCAAGTAATTCACGAAGAAAAGACAATGGTCCTTGTCATGCCCCTGGCCTTTGTATTTTATACACCATACCTCCTCGCGCGCTTTTGGGCTAGTTGTCCTATCCTGTTTCAAACTCTATATTTCCAGACACAAATTTTGCAGCTGCGCGTGGATTTTTTGGACTCCCAAACTAGGATCTTGTATAGGGGTCTCATGCAATATCATTGCCATCTCCAGAGCTTCGACCTAGGTGGAAAGATTTTGTTGTGACACTGCCATCCTTAAATGCAGTGTTAATGATGCTACAAACCATATGCAGTGCTGCCCATCCATCAAAGTCATGTTGGCTTCGTGAATCATACTCTGCAGTCTTTGGTGCAGATCCCGGGGGGTCTCACCAGAGAGCATCGCGATCTCGTTAAACCTGATAATTGATTGCGTCTCCGACTTTGGCTTGCTAACTTCCCTATTCATTATGGCATGGATTTTTGTGATTCTTGCATTTGGATGGTCATTAGAATGCTTAATGTACCATGTTAATGCACGATCCTACAACGCACTTACCAGCGTAGCCTTCTTTATATTGTCATCCATGACTCCTTGTGCTTCCCATATTTCCCTTACCACGAACTAGAATTGGTCCAGATTTTCGTTCCCTACTCCTCTGAATACTGACAGTTTGATCGCACTCGCCATACTGAACTATGGTGGTGGTGGAGTTGGGGTGGGTGGAGATGGAGGTGAAGATGGTGAGACAGGTGGCGGCATAGGTGGAAGTGGTAAGTGCGGAATTCGCTACCTTATCAGACTGACCACGCTTCTCAGAGAAACTTTTGCGATATCTTCCTCGCTTTCCTGTGAGGATAAAATTAAGGGACTAGATTCTAATTCTTCATTACTTCTATTTCTGTATATCTTCCCACTTAGCGTAGTCCCAAAAATAATTTATTTTCATAACCTACTTTTCACACAATAGCATCTTCATCCAAGTGTTCAAAGATTTAATATACTTACCTCGTGGTCCTTTGAGGAAACATAATTTTACCTCACTATAGTTGATGGTTGTATCTATCATGAACTCAGTGATAAATCCTCCTATAATTCGATCGAGCCAATGGTCCATAGCTGGCACGATCTTATCTTCTGACGCTTCTAGTCTACGCACTAATTCCGGAGTCCACAGGATTGGTTTATCAAGCTTGCACCTTCCCTGACTGTCTACTAGCTTCGCAATCCACTCATATAGCTCAGAAGGAAAGGATGTGAAGAAAATTTTGCAGATTTCCGTATATAAGTAGCGCTCCAACCATTGTTCCTTAAATACTCGTGGATTCTTGTTTTCTTGTGCTGTGAACTTGTGAATATTCTTGTCCAACCACCCTTAAATTTATTTCTTTGTTGGATTCTAGTGACACGACATTAGAGATCCCTTATGTAGATCTCAGTCCCAGTAACATAACCATTTGTTGACTTGTAGGGGCCTAACCCAAGTTCAGAGGTGATTTAGCCAAACAAATCCTGGTACTACTGGCCCTTTCAGTAACAGTCTGAGGAGTGCAGACTAAGGTCTCACCCAAAATAGTATGGGAGGGTGCTAGAACTAGGTTTCTGCACCTTATATATGTTTGATGACTTTCGGTGGTTTGCAGTTTGACCTTGCACGCACATCGCTACGCGCACTTATCAGTACCTCGCAGCCTGCGATGCTACCTTCATGCAACCCTACTTGAGGCTCAATCCATGTTATTACCTAATCCCTTGCTATTAAGCCGATATTAGTTGATCACTTAGCTTATCTATCTGTGTTTAGTTATACTTAACAGTTTTGATCATTCATACAAGTTACGATGCATAAAAAAATACAATAGCAAAAAGATATCAACCATATAATACCTCAAAATAGATACACAAGATTTGGAATCAAACTGCTCTTTATTATCTCTTTCCCTGGTTACAGACCCGACTCTACCCTACGCACTCAGCTGTAAGGGTCCACGCACCTAGTTGCAGACTCTACTAGGCCTTTGGGCACTCAGCTGCAGAGCATCTTCCTACTACTATGACCCAAAGCACTTAGACCTTTACTCTATGATCGCTATCTTCTAGACTCCATTTGGTTCTTCTTGACTACTTTACAACTTAGAGCTTCGCTCTATTTATACAATCCCATGGTTTGCAAACCATGGGTGGGCTAACACTATTTTCAAAACTTACGGCGGACAACCCTATGACTCTAACATACAATTTGCACTCTGTGCCCACAATTCACAGAGTCTTTACAATAGTAGTACTCAAAACTTGGGCTTTGAGCCCTAAAACATGCTGTGGGGGGGTTCCATGCCCAACACCCATGCCATAAAAGCAAAAGAACCACATGCAATACCATGCATGCCAAATATATCAAGGAAAATACACATGCAAATTGATATCTGCAATGAACACTGTTGTAGCTGCTTGATCCTTCTCTTCCTTTCTTGATCTCTACTTCCTCTTGCCTTCTTTACCTTTCTTGTTCCAATGCCAAAATCTCCAAGAAAAATCCAAGTGTCCAAGAGTGAGAGAGAGGGAGAATAATGAGAGAGCTTCAAAACTGAATTGACAAAAGGCTACAAGCTGATCCTCATAAGCCTTTTTATCAATTAGGCCTCTATTTTCTTCATTTTCCATTATTTTCCTTGATTTTCCTCCTCACGTGAAACCTGTGACCTTTCAGCTTCCTTTTTTTTTTCTAATTTCCATTATTTTCATAAATAAATGTACAAAAAATGCCATTTTGCCTTTCCAAAGCCTTAGCCATTTCCTTTAGCCATACTAAACCAAATGAACACCAACACTAGGATGTTTTCCCCAACATTCAGCTTGGAATAAATGTCCCATCAACCGTGGTTATTATTTTTTCCTTTATTAACTTTTATTACATGAAATTTTCACCAAGGCTATTACATAACCCTCCCCCTTGGGGGACACCATCCTCGGTGTTCAACCACACCTATACCTCAACAAAAAAATTGCAAAACAAATGTACTATCCATGGAGCTTTATAACATAGCTCGGTGCAGTATTTATAATGGTCACCCTCATGGAAATGGTGATACATGAATGAATTACTTAATGCAGTTGAATCCCAAAATGATATCTAATATAATGCACTACATAAAACCCCCTAATACTTAAATAATCACCCTGCTGAGCATGAGCAACAAACCAACAGGAAAACATAACAAACATAACATCATAATGATGAGAAACCCATAATGCTTATTGGAGATTTATAACTTAGCTCATGGCGGTATTTACATCCATACAAATATGTACATATACCAAAACATCATCAAACATGTACCAAAACATGTACCAAAGACATATACCAAAACACCATACCAGAACTGCTTTGCCTCAATCGAAAAACAATGAAGGATACATAGCCTGCATCTAACTTGCCATATCCCATGTAGCTTCATTGGGCTCAAAGTGCTTCCATTGCATTTTATCCTGTACGATTACTCAGTTCCGGATCATGAGGACCTTTTTCTCCAATATTCACTAAGGCTTCGGCTGGATTTCTCCATCTGGTTACACCTACAATATAGACCAGTCAATCACATGATTAGCATATTCAACATACTTCTTAAATAATGACACATGGAAAACATCACAGACTTTTACTTCCAGAGGAAGTGCAAGTCGATAGGCTACTAGCCCAACCCTCTCAATAATATTGAAGGGCCCACAAAACGGTGGTGCCATATTGGAAAATGATCCAATTCGTAAGGAGTTCTTCTTTGGTTTGATCCGCAAGTACACCTGTTCCCCAACCTGAAACTCCTTGAACAACCTATTTCGATCTACATATCTCTTTTTCCTATCCTGTTTTGCCTTTAGATTCTTCTTTATAACCTGCATTTCCTGTTCCATGTCTACCAACATGTTTTCTCCAATCAACACCCTATTAACTGGATCACTCCAACTGATAGGAGTATTACAACTCTTCCGATACAATGCCTCAAATGGTCTCATCTTCAAATATTCCTCATACCCATTGTTGTAAGCAAATTCTACCAATGGAAGATGCTCTTCCTACTTTCATTGTTGATGCATCACATACATCCTCAACATGTCTTCCAATATCCTATTGACCCTCTTTTGTTTTCCATCTATCTATGAATGAAAAGTTGTACTGAAGGCCATATTTGTGCCCAAACCTACAAACAACTCCTTCCAAAACTTAGAAGTGAACTTTGCATCACTGTCTCACACAATATTCTTCACAACACCATGCAATCTAACCACATCTCTAGTGAATACCTGTGCTACATCGCTACTTGAGAATGTAGACTTCAATGGAATGAAGTGTGCAACTTTTGTCAACCTGTCCACAACAACCATCATGCAATCTTGCTTCTCACTTTCCTCGACAAGCCTATGATAAAATCCATGGAAATAACCTCCCATTTCCACTCTAGAATTGCAATTAGTTGTATTAGTCCTCTTGGATGCTTACACTTTGCCTTCGTGCACTGACAATCGAAACACGTGGCCACAAATTGTGCTCCATCCTTCTTCAAAATTGGCCAATAATAAAATTTCTTCACTACAACCAATGTCTTTTGCTAACTTGGGTGACCCGAATGTGGTTTCACATGAAACCCCCTCAAGTTCACCTTCTTGAGCTCACTAATGTCTGGCACATATATCATGTCTCTTAATCTAACCAATCCGTCTACTGTAAAAATATAGTCCACATCCTTTGCATCTACACCTATAATTGTACCTGTACTTGTACCACTACATGTACCTATACTTCTACCTGTACCTGCAGCACTACCTATACCTGTACCTATACTTTGTTGCAACCTGTGCATAATCTCCATATACTTAACATCCTGTTGACTTGCTTATAAAATCCTATCATGTAAGTTTGTCCCATAGGAGCTCATAGCTACTAAGTGATTTACTTGTACCCACTTGCTAAGAGCATCTTCCACCCTGTTCTCCTTTCCTTTGATGTACTTGATCTCAAAGTCAAACTCACTGATCGTGGCCAACCATCTAGCTTGCCTGACATTTAGATTTAGCTAATCAAACAAATATCTCAACCCAATATGATCACTCATAAGTACAAACCCCCTACCAAGAAGATAATGCCTCCACATCTTCAATGCATGTATAATTTCTAGTAACTCAAGATCAGGCATCGATTAGTTATACTCGTGCTCATTTAGTTTTCGTTATTCATATCATACCACTAATTCCTCTCTTGCAAGCATATTTACATGCTACAAACTCCGTGTCTAAATCTGCAATATTTAACACTGGAGAATCTGTCAACAACTGCTTAAGCTGCTCAAAACTGGCCTCACAATCCTTTGTCAATTCAAAATTCTTACCTTTCCTCTACAATGATGTAATAGGATAAGAAATCTATGAGAAGTTCTTGATGAACCTCCTATAATAGCCTACCAATCCCATGAAGGATCTCACCTCATTCACATTTCAAGGAGCTCTCCACTCCATTATGGCCCTTATCATTTCTTGATCTACTGGTATGCCCTCCTTGGAAACAACATGTCCCAAATAGTGTACCTCAAATTGATGTTATCTCAACAACCTCAATATTGTTGCTAAATGCTCAGCATGCTATCCCTCATTTTTAGAATATACTAATATGTTATCAATGAACACAATAACAAACTTATCAAAATATGGATGTAACACACTATTCATCAAGCTCATAAATGTAGTTGGAGCATTAGTCAAACCGAATAGAACTACAACAAACTCATAATGCCCATACCTAGTCTAGAAAATTGTCTTGTAAATGTCCTCTTCTTTGATGCATACCTGATGATATTCGGATCTCAAGTCAATCTTAGAGAACATTGCTACTCCCTTCAACTATTTGAACAAGTCATCAATCCTCAATAATGGTTACTTGTTCTTAATATTCACTTTTTTCATCTGCGTGTAGTCAATGCACAATCCAAGAGTACCATCTTTCCTCTCCATAAATAACACAAGTGCGCCCCAAGATGATACACTTGGCCTAATGTATCCTTTGTCAAACATTTGCTTCAACTTCAACTTCAACTCTACCAACTTAGGTGTGCTCATCTTGTAAGGTTCTTTTGATGTTGGAGCTACCCCTGGAACTAACTCAATAGAAAAATCTACTTCTGTGTGAGGTGGAAACTTTGAAATATCCTCACGAAACACATCCTGAAACTGTTGTAGAACTAGGTACCTACTAAAAACATCTACATCCTTAACTTCCTTACCCTTGTCACTAGAAATGTGTACTGCGAATAACACACTTTTTTCTGCGGCTGTAATTTGCCTACATAGACAACACCATCCTAACTGATGTGGCTTTATTCTTTCCCTATAAGACTCTTGGTTCCCCATTGTCATCAACACACTCAATGGCTTTGTGATAACAATCTACCTTGGTCCTATGAAGGTACAACCAATCCATGCTAAACAACATACTATATGATCCCAATGGTAATATATTCAAATGTGCTACTGTAAGCATACCATTCAAATCAAATGCACAAACTCTTACCCAATGATGAATTCATTTCTTTGTACCTATAGCCAACTGCACTAACCATGATTTTGCATGCAATTCCTTACCCAAACAACACTTATCCACCAAGTCAAGACTAACATAGCTATGATTAGATCTATGTTCGATCAAAATAGAAATAATTTGATCACAAAGCTTACCGTCCATCTCAATGATAGATTCCTAATGGTATGCCTATTTGTTATCCAATACTGAATAAATATGAGGAACATTGTAACAAACATCCCCAATAGTTTGTGCCTCCTACACACTATATATTTGAGGCCTACCACCTTATTTTGTGGAAAATCTCTCATAAGATGCTCCTTTCCACATGTCCATCACTCCAATCAACCAGTACCCTCATCTCTATGCTACTACTGTTGTGACCCATGGCCCTGCTTAACTGCATTGAACCTCTTTTGTGGTGCCACATTTCTTTCTAATCTGCATTCTGAGGCCTCACTTTCTTAGACTTCCATTTATCTTTACCTTTTTGTTTCCCTTTACAACCTTTTTGAGATTCATTCTTATGCTTTGAAAGTTCATACAAATGCTTCAATTTCCAAATAACTTCCTCAAGTGACTGAGTCTCATCATACTCAATCCGATCTCTAAACTCTAATGGAAATCCACTAACAAATCACTAAACTTTAGCCTTCTCATATTTAAGATACGATACACACCTTAATAGCTCTAGGAACTTGGTCCTGTACTCTTCATCTATCATTGATCCCATCTTTAGCTCATAAAACTCTTTGGCCTTATTGTCGTAGTACCTTTCTAACAAGTACTTCTTCCTAAAAGGCCTCTTGAACTCATGCCAAGTCAATTCAGTGATCCTTATGTCTCTAACCCATTTCACATCTTCCCACCAGATGTCTTCTTTACCTCTTGGCTAAAGATAACTATTATGGCCTTAATATTATTTGTGTACTCATGCAAATCAAAGGATTTCTTTATCCCAATTATCCAAGCCTCCACATCTTCCAACTTCTTTACATCTCCATCAAAACTAGGTGGCTTTGTTTTCTTAAACTCATATGGAAAGTATCACTTATCACTCCTCTTGTAAGGTCAATAACAATGATGATCATGATGCCTATCAGAACCAAAAATAGAATAGTACCTGTATCCATCTCCTCTCTTATCCGAAATATCCAACAACCTGTCATCTCTATTTGACCTGTAACCACCATGATACGTATCTCCATATGCCTCTTTTTTTTCCTCCTGTCCATGGCTGATCCAAAGTGGCCCTTATCACTGCAATTCTAACAAACTCCGAAGAAGTATTGCATTAACCTCTGATTTTTTCTCTTGTTCCTGTATGATCCTGTCATTATCAACCTGTTGATGCCTTGAAAATAGCTGCAACAACATTGGGGGATAACCACCCGGTCCGGACCTTAGTACAACTTCTTTTCTGTTTGGGATGGTGGCTCCGACTGGATATAACGGGACCAGTTTCCTGATAATGAATAAAAGGAATGGATGAGTGATGAATAGTTTACTTTAATGATAGGCGACTAGCTTACTCTATTGACAAAAATAGGAAAACTAATACTAATGTCGGGAACAACATATTCATTTGAAATGCAGCGTTTAATAATCCTTATCTATCTAACAGGCATATAGATGACTCTGTAAAATAAACAGAGATATTCAATCATTTAAAGATTACTTCATATGAATAGTCAAAACGAAGCGATTAACACAAATTACTGCATTCACTATTTATATCATCGATATATATATACGATTGAAAGAAAAGCATGCTATAAATAGCCAATAGTGGGATGCATAAACGATGCTATTAAAACACACATATATATAAGCGATAATAGCAAGAGCGATTAAATAACAATTCATATAACAGGAATGAGTACAGACGCAGATAATAGTACCATGTGAGCTACTAATCAATCCCAAATATCAATCGCTATTCAAAATCCTTCCTTCAACATAGAAATGCTTTTAAACAAAGACAGTAGTGAACATTTGTATAAAAACCTTCCTCATTAAAATCAAAATAATTGGTCCAGTTTCATAAAAGAATATCCCTGAAGTACAATAGTGCAACTTCAGGGTTTAATTCATATACAAAACTTTACGACCCTTTCTAAATGCATGAAAGGGTCTATAAATACTACTAAGCTAAAAATCTATGAAACAAAATCCTACTAAATTGGCATCAGTAAATGCGATCTATCTCCTTGGGGCGATCTGGCAGTCGGCGA
>APFE031757701.1:88623-123829 GCA_000404065.3 Pinus taeda
TCCGGTTCATTTTTTAATGAGCTTAAACTCTGGGGGAACATTTGCTCATGACTTATGTTTATTTTTTAACGAGCTTGAACTATGCACTAAAACTGCTCGTGGCGGGTTTATTTTTTAACGAGCTTGAACCCTGCAGTAACAGTGCTCGCCAGTCGTATAATAACGATGTCTCATTCAAGATGCCATTTTTTATGGGGCTTGCACTTTTTGAAGCTTTTCCCTGGATCCTTTCTTTATTCAAGCTAGGAAATGACTAGCCTTACGGGTTTAAAGGGTTAGAGGTCCTACAAATTTAAAAAATAAATGGTCTCTCTTCGCTTGCATGTGGAAAGGTTTGCATGCCCCCAAGTATAACGAAAAATTCCCAGGTTACCATGAAAGTTACATCCACATAGCAGACAGAATGCTTCCTTGGCGATGTCTACCGAAATAAACAAAGGGGAGTGGCATAGAGTTACTCCACTCACATAACTTTAACGAAGGTATCGTATTCCAGCCTAATCCCATTTTCCTGTGAGGACGGGTGTGTCAGACTAGTCATATATCCTCTGCGGAAACCTACTCTATACCCAAGGTTTTCTTGTCGAAACAGACCAGGGTGCATGCCCCCTGGGTTTCAGTCACATCCTCCTGAATCACTCGCGCTCATCAGGTGGACGGACTCGAGATCGATGAGACATTCCTTGCGTGAAAAGACTATTTAGGGATGGCATTTGACTATTTGCGATGTGTGAACTGGGGAATGACATTTGGTCTACGAGCTTGACCATTCTGCCTTCATGCGGAAAACACATTACTGTAAAGAGTGAGGAGACAACAGCTCCCATGCAATAAATATGGTCGCGTCCAAGGAGTAGATTATAATCCAAGGGTCCTTGAACTACCATCATGTTCATGTGAACGATTTTCATTATCAAAGTAATGGGCACATTTGGAAGGATCCCTAATGGTCGTCTGGTTCGTTTGTCGAAGCTTGTCAGATTTCTCATTTCAGGCAAAAGTGATGGCGAACCAAGTGCTTTCCAAGAAGTTGAGGAAAGGATACTCAAAGAAGCCCTTTCATCGATGATGGTACTAGCCATGACCATTCTATAAGCTTGTACAATGATTCTAAATGGTACACTAGCTGGTAAACGGGGTCTGCCTAGTAGATTCCAATCGAAGGAAATGACTAGGTTGCTTGGAGGTGGGACCGAATAGACGGTTGGGTATGACTCTGATGAACTTCCTCCCTGCGATAAAGGAACAGGTGAACTACCCCTAAGTTCATTGGAGTCTGTGTTTATGAAAAGAATTTGAACGATGTCGTTCTCTTTCTCTTCAGTGACAGTATCATTCGAAGATGAACACTCTGAAGGCAAGACTGGGTCAACTACCGTCTTGACCTTTTGACTTTCGTCTAGTATGGATTCAGAGGGTTCATTCTCAATGATAGACGCTTCGGACGACCACAGTGATGGGATAGCTAGATTTTCAACCAGTGGTGGACTTGGCAAGAGTTTTTTTATGTCCAGGAGGGAGCCGTAGCGGTGAAGCGGGATGGTCATCCAAAACTCTTTTAGCTTCGTCAAGGAAGGGACAACGGTGGACGGCATGATTGCCTTCACACAATTTACAAGGAAATCTGGGATTCCTTTTCTGTCCAGGTGCTTCACTTTCACTGGTTGATGGTGTGCATTCAACATGATCATCAGAGGTTGACGACATCGAATTGTGCAAACGAGGAGACCAGTCCCTTAAGATCCATGGGATGCAGGGACAATCTCGGTGATAGTGGTCTCCATTGCAAATGACACAAGGAGATTTAGGTTTAGACAGTGCAGTGGGAGGATTTTCACTAGATGACGCTTGGTTGCCCCTTTTTTATTTTGGTTCCTTTTTCTTCTTTTCCTTTTTCTCTTTCTACTTCTTCTTCTTCTTCTCAGTTACTTGATTTTTAGCCTTACCATCTTTATCAAGCGAAGAGGGAGGAGGAGAGGGAGAATCATATGAAGTAGAAGGTTGGTGGGCAACTCTGGTATCATCCAGTTGCTGACTTGACTGTTCAGGAATTACGGTATTCAAAACGACAGAGGTAGAGAAGATCCAGACAGGCAAACCAATCGTCAACCCTGGAAGTGACAATGTGGCCATATGGGGTGCACCAACATCTCCCCAAGAGGAGAAGGGACTAGGATTTCCTCCAAGGGGAAATCCTTGGTTGGTAGAATCCATTTTTCTCAACCTAAATACCAATGAGGGAATTTGTGATGTTATTTCAATTAAAATAAATTTTAGACGCTTTGACACAACTTGTTTTTTCAATTTTTAAGAGTCGCAAAAAAACAAAAGATGACTCTAGTCGCCTTCGATTTTTAGTGAGCCTGAAGTGACAAGTGCTCAGAGGACCTTTTCTTTTAAGGAGTCTAAAAAGGAGAAAAATAGACTACTCTGGAGATCTAGGCAGAGGGGATTACCAAACCCATCGCAAAACTGCATAATACTTTTTACAGTACGACAGTCAATCTTCCTGAATGTTGTGTTCAGTGGATTGTGATCGATAAGGCGGCAGACACGGATTCCTAAGGATAAAGGATGCATCCTATTGTGGTCTCCCAATATATACTCGATGGTATGTGGAAGCACAAGTCTGTATTGGCACTTGCCGTCTCAGAGTGGAGGAATCACCCAACCAACAATGAAAACAACAGTTACCAGGTTTTACGACGCTGAAATACGTCTCTAGCCTAGACCTCTATATGTTGTGCATTAGGTTCCAAAGTGTTGTTATTGTTAGCACCTAAATCCACCTCAAGATGAAAGAAGGCAAAATTCAGGGTAACCACAAACCACGCTCAGTCTGGTAGCTAGCCCTACCAGAACAAGAGAGGGCTCTCTTCGAGTCACGCTCAGTGAATGGATAAGCAAAATGGTATGAGATGACTTACCATGCAATATTTACCTTAGGCTAGTAAGTGAAAATGGATTTTGAAAACAATTTTATGAATGATTGATCTTTTAGGATGTACATGGGACTGGCGCTTAGCAAAGAACAAAGAATTGAATATAAAGGCACATATTATTCCGTGAGGCAAGGTAGGCAGAAAGAGCAGTAATTTCGGTTTAAGGTAACGTGGAATGGAAAGATTGTTGAAGAAAGTGAAAAGGGAATCGTCGCATGAATCCTTTTCAACAGAAGAATAACATTGCATATGAAATGTTCCCACATGCAGAGCAATATAAATTGAATTCTACCTAATGTCACTTAGAAAATTTCACTGAAATGAAACATGAAATGAATTATGAAACATAACAAGATACATATGGAACATAAGAACACATTTGCTACACTCACAACCACAATAATCTCATGAAACAAAGCCACTACCTTTCATTAATTCTATGTCAAAAATACACAGTGCAAAAACAAAGTTTCTTTCCCGCAGTCTCCCAGAAGTTACAAGCCAGCCAACCAATTGCTTTGCAAATGGTTTGCATACAATATATAGAATGTGCCAAGAAGAGATAGAACGCCCAAGGGTCATAAAATGAAGGTGGAGAGCCAAAAATCAGCTATATTTGTAGTGCCACAAACATGACAAATGGCTTGGGTGACCCTTTGTCTTCCTTTGCCACTTGTATAACTGACCATATGGAGTGAAAATATTTATAAAACCACCACGCTCCTCCTCCTGTGCGTCATGCTCTTTTCCAGGTGACTTCGGGAGGCCTTCCTAGTGTCCAATTGAGTGTAGGATAGCTTGTTAGAAAGCTTGTCCTGTATACTTTCTAACCCCATTGGAATTTTTCAATTTGGAGTTCGTTTTCCCTATAAAAAATCAAATCTCCCAAGACTGGTCAAACTATGCCAAATGAGGATGCCTCAAGGTAGAGTGCTGTTGTGGTCAACTTTTGAATGCCTTCTGCAACCATAAATGGAGTGAATGATAGCTCATTGGAAATATCTTTGTGTCTAATTTCCAACCCAACCAGAATTTTGCAATTTTAAGTTCATTTGCCCTGTCAAAAATCAAATCTCCTAAGACTGGTCGAACTGTGCCAAATGAGGCTGCCTAAAGGCAGAGTGTTGTTACAGTCAACTGTTGAATGCCTTCCTCAACTCCAACTTGAGCTCATGATAGTTCATTGGAAATATATTTGTCTCTAGTTATCCTTTGGATCATCAAGCAAGTCATTTGGCCAACCAAGCTAGGAGAAAACGTGATTTTCCCGAGGTCACTCCAGAGGTGCATCAATTCTCCCGAGGCAATTGTATTTTAGACATTTCTTCAAAACCATGACACCTGTGTAAAAAGTGAAGGCCATTTTTCTTTCTTGGTCTGTTATGGACAAAAACCTCTCTCAGTTTTCCCAGATTCATCTTTTATTTCTTAGAAACATCATTTGAGTGAAACATATCCCGATGTGTGGGACAAGGGATTTGCCGAAATGAAGCGAAATGAAGGGGATAGGGAGCTTCTAAATTCTTGAGGAAATTTTTGGAAGTATGGAGGGATGTTAGGAAGTAGGGGAAAGTGGAATATTAGAAATTGAGTGAGGGGAAGGGGTCCAAAAAGGCAAAACACAGGCCCAACCATAGAAAATTGCCAGGTTGTAGCAAGAAACTATGGTTTGTGCGAAAATGAGGAATTTGGGGGATCTCAGTGATGGGAAGTGTTTGGTAAGGTATTTTAAGAATAGGGGAAGGTTTATGAACATCAGGATACAAGTTTTGTCGATGATTTGACCGTCCAAGAGAAATTTCCTTCAAAACCCTAGGAGAGGGAAATAACCTTACCTAGGCGCAACTGAAGCACGAACAAGGTGTAAAATGACCCAGTGGAACTTGACATGATAATGAAAACCCTATGAATGATGGTAGACTCAGCTGAATAGTGACGTAGACCGACATTTGGACAACTATGAAAGGAGTGTAATCAAACCCTAGACCTAATGCCTAGTGACCAAATTTTGCTTGAAGACTCACTGAAATGACAAAATTTGACATCGACACCTTAAAATCACTTGTGTAAGAGCATGTTTGATCACTGGAGGAAGGCTGCAAAGACTGACACTAACATTGGCTCCAATGGGGGATGGTAGCTCCTTGGAGGTTCCAAGAACAACAGATCTTTGGAAGAGCTAGACAGTGCCTTTTGTCCATTGGGCTATGGAGTCCATTATTCCGACAAACCAACATGACTCAATTTATTGACTGAAACGTGAGTGAAACTGACTCAATGCAAACTGACATGACTAAAAAAATTGACTGAAAACACTAAGAACTGAACTTAAAACTTAAAGCTTGGTGGTAGTGCATGACCACCTGTATTTCTTCCAAGACTATATATCATCAAACTATATCAAACTGCCAATGTAACCAATCAAGAAGATGGCTTCTTGACTGATTCTTTCGATCAGATCTTCTGGTCAAAAATTGATATTGGTAACTGCGCATCCAAAAACATAATTGGCCATGATCTCCTTCATCACTGAATACTGCAATAATGACCTTCACTACTAGCTGCAACAAATCTGCCATTGGATCATGAAAAACATGAAGATTTACCTCCTGCTGAGGAAACAAGATGTCTTTTTCTTTTGATTCTGATCTTCCTTCATAATGTAGTTCAGAAAAAGTATGTTCTTGGTCCTCAAAAAATTCTGAACAAGCAGATGAGCGGATTTCCTCTTCAAAGAACACTTCAAAACATGAAATATATGAGGAAGAATCTGAAATGGAATCCATAATGGTTTGGTCGGCTATAGTTTGAATATATTTCTGATCATCTTGACATGATATGATAGCCAGACTCTCATTACATTCATCACATTCATCAATTATGAGAAAAGCAACTTCGGATGATTCTTGAAACCCAACACTAACTTTTTTATCATCTACCATAAATTCATCCAGAGAAAGTTTTTCACTTACTTGAGCAAAGAACTCATCTTGCCGTTCAAGAGCTGACTGGATTACCTCTTCATGAAGGCTTTATTCTGATGACATGAGACCATTTGGACCCAAATCTTTGTCTTCTTCTATGGACCAATCTGAAACGACACTTTTTCTTTCATCACTTTTAGCCATATGGAACTCTCCAACTTGACGATCTATTTCATACAATTCATGTTGACTGTCAAGATGCGAAATTCCTTCATTTTCCACTGGACGCAGATCTTGATTCTGCTGCAAAGTTTCTTGAGCATCTTGATGGGACTCCTCTAGTTTCTCTTCATGTTTCTGAAATGGATTCTCGTACAAGGCTTCCATGATCTCATCGTCCATAAAATTATCATCCTCATAGTATTTTTCAAGGCTTTCAATAAAAGTAGAAGCATGTTTGCAACAATCATGAACTAGATTTAATGATGGATAAGAGCCTTTATATCTTTCAATGAATAGGGCATGAAAATCCTTTAGATAGTAAATACAAGCAGCGGGCAAATTTTCATACCAAGATCGAGCTTCACCTTCTAGAGTGGCCATGAATATCTTCATTAAGCAATCTTCAGGAAAATCAACCTTCAACTTGCGAATATGCATGTGAAATCGGACTAGATGTAAAGCAATGTCTTTCTTACCATCATCTTTAAACGTAGGCAGATTCCTTGACCAATCTACCTTCGAAATTTTATTTGGGAAGCCTGGGATGTGATCTCGACTCATGGGAGAGTATCTTCTTGCAATCCACTCCATTTTAAAAAATCTCAAAGCTACTGATCCCTTTGCAATAGAGTCACCATGAAGCACCGATTACTGGATTCTTTAGTGAAAGGAGTCGCCAGGTGAATGATTTCAGCCATCTTCTTATGTTTGATTGTTGTTCACCATCAACCATCAGCTTTGAACTTGAGATATGTCCTGGGGCAAGACAATATACAAGAAAACCATTTTCGTCCCCAGTGGAGTCGCCACTATGTTAGCACCTAAATTCACCTCAGGCTAAAAGAAGGCAAAATTCAGGGTAACCACAAACCACGCTCAGTCTGGTAGCTAGCCCTACCAGAACAGGAGAGGGCTCTCTCTGAGTCACGCTCAGTGAATGGATAAGAAAAATGGTCTGAGATGACTTACCATGCAATATTTACCTTAGGCTAGTAAGTGAAAAGGGATTTTGAAAACAATTTTATGAATGATCGAGCTTCTGGGATGTGTATGGGACTGGCGCTCAGCAAAGAACAAAGAATTGGATATGAAGGCACAGATTATTCCGTGAGGCAAGGTAGGCGGAAAGAGCAGCAATTTCGGTTTAAGGTAATGCAGAATGGAAATATTCTTGAAGAAAGTGAAAATGGAATCATCGCATGAATCCTTTTCAATAGAAGAATAACACTACACATGAAATTTTCCCACAGGCAGAGCAATATAAATTGAATTCTACCTAATTTCACTTAGAAAATTTCACTGAAATGAAACGTGAAATGAATTATGAAACATAACAAGATACATATGGAACATAAGAACACATTTGCTACACTCACAACCACAAGAATCTCATGAAACAGAGACACTGCCTTTCATTAATTCTCTATCAAAAATACACAGTGTAGAAACAAAGTTTCTTTCCCGCATTCTCCCAGAAGTTACAAGCCAGCCAACCAATTGCTTTGCAAATGGTTTTGCATACAATATATAGAATGTGCCATGAAGAGATAGAACGCCCAAGGGTCACAAAATGAAGGTGGAAAGCCAAAAATCAGCTATAGGTGCAGCACCACAAACATGAAAAATGGCTTGGGTGACCCTCTGCCTTCCTTTGCCACTTGTATAACTGACCATATGGAGTGAAAATATTTATAAAACAATCGCGCTCCTCCTCCTGTGCTTCGTGCTTGTTTCCAAGTGACTTTGGGAGGCCTTTCCAGTGTCCAAATTGAGCATAGGATAGCACTTTGGAAAGCTTGTCCTGTATAATTTCCAACCCCACTAGAATTTTTCAATTTGGAGTTCATTTTCCTTGTCAAAAATCAAATCTCCCAAGACTGGTCAAACTGTGCCAAATGAGGATGCCTCAAGTCAGAGTTCTGTTGCGGCCAAATTTTGAATGTCTTACTCAACCCTAAATTGAGCTCATGATAGCTCATTGGAAAGCTATTTGTGTCTGCTTTCCAACCCAACCAGAATTTTTCAATTTTAAGTTCATTTTCCCTGTCAAAAATCAAATCGCCCAAGACTGGTCAAATTGTGCCAAATGAGGTTGCCTAAAGGTAGAGTGTTGTTACAGTCAACTTTTGAATGCCTTCCTCAACTCCAGATTAAGCTCATGATAGCTCATCAGAACTATATTTGTCTCTAGTTATCATTTGGATCATCAAGCGAGTCATTTGGCCAACCAAGCTAGGAGAAAACTTGATTTGCCTGAGGTCGCTCCAGAGGTGCATCAATTCTCCCGAGGCAATTGTATTTTAGACATTTCTTCAAAACCATAATATCTGTGTAAAAAGTGAAGGAGGCTTTTCTTCCTTGGTCTATTATGGACAAAAAATTCTCTCATTTTTCCCAGATTCATCTTTGATTGCTCAGAAACATCATTTGAGTGAAACATATCCGGATGTGTGGGACAAGGGATTTTCCAAAATGAAGCAAAATGAAGGGGATAGGGAGCTTCTAAATTCTTGAGGAAATTTTGGGAAGTATGGAGGGATGTTAGGAAGTAGGGGAAAGTGGAATCTCAGAAATTGAGTGAGGGGAATGGGTACAAAAAGACAAAACATAGGACCAACCATAGAAAATTGCCAGGTTGTAGTAAGAAACTAGGGTTTGTGCGAAAATGAGGAATTTGGGGGATCTCAGTGATGGGAAGTGTTTGATAAGGTATTGTAAGGATAGGGGAAGGTGTATGAACATCAATATACAAGTTTTGCTGATGATTGGACCGTCCAAGAGAAATTGCCTTCAAAACCCTAGGAGAGGGAAATAACCTTACCTAGGTGCAACTGAAGCATGAACAAGGTGTAAAATGACCCAGTGGAACTTGACATGATAATGAAAACCCTCTGAATGATGGTAGACTCAGCTAAATAGTGACATAGACTGACATCTGGACAACTCTGAAAGGAGTGTAAGCAAACCCTAGACCTAATGCCTAGTGAGCAAATTTTGCTTGAAGACTCACTGAAATGACAAAATTTGACCTTGACACCTTAAAATCACTTGTGTAAGAGCATGTTTGATCACTGGAGGAAGGCTGCAAAGGCTAACACTAACAATTAGATTCATTAAATTTATTTTAAGTTGATCTTGCTTAAAAATTTTCCTTTCAGGTTCACCATGTGATGTGTATATAATTCCTAAAATGCAGTCTAAGATGATAAACAAATGTTTAATCTTCTTTTGGCAATGAAAATCCTAGCTACTAAGGAAAGAAGGTTAAGAATCTTTCAACAAAGAGCACAGAGCACACGCTAAATGCACTGCCCTAAATCAAACCAAGCAGTCTAAATGAAAATGCACATGTGTGTATTTTTTTTAGCCTTATTAATGTATGAATGATGATAAGAAAGCAAAGTGCAAATCTGAATTATTTTCAAAGTGACAATACTCAACAAATTTCTTTTCAAAATGAAATGAAGGTAAGGGAGACACTTTGAGATTTCGAAATGAAACTTGCTTTTCTACACTTTAAAAACTACTAATTCAAACCATATGCAAGAGTAATTGTATAATCGACTATCAAGAACAATGAGATTCTCTTCTATAACTAAAAACGACAGCTATGACACTTTCAGATTTAGAAACGACAGTTCGACTATGTTACTTCTTTGCAAAAGAGAACTGAAAATGACGCATAATACATAAAAACACTTACACTTCTTTGCACTATGGAGGTGGAATAATGTAAGAGAAGGGGGTTTTCACAGAGATACACTAACCATAGACAGTAGAACTCCTGAATAGGATTGTAAACAGTGAGGAAAAACCAAAGTCTGAAGGTACAGTTAACCTTCCCTAACCATCCCACCTGTCACACAGTGAATTCAGTATGCAGCGCACCTACTGCACTCGAGAAGTGCGATGCATACAGAATGCCTTGAAGGCAGGGTGCAATGGTACCAGTGCAAGACTTTAAATGAGTTTTTACTCACAATTTGCAATTCAGTTTAGGGAGTTAGGTCGAGTAAGTGATGTTCAGTATATGTAAATCACAGGGTTGATCTAAGGAGGTTACTAGAGCCACCACTTAGGGTAATTAGACTGTTTGCAGATCGATTGTTTAATTCATAAACAAAGCCCAGAGATAGACTGAAGCAACATTTATCTACTTTGCATTTGTATAAAAAATGTAGTTCGAAGGCTAGCTGGCTTGGCTTCAGGCTCCGTCTGTAAGTTTATAAAAGAAACAAAGATAGGCTAACAAACAATCTAGTTGCTCCCCAGCGTAGTCGCCATTTTGTTACCGGGAATAGTGTCCACTCGGATGCTGCTATTCCCACTAAGACTGGTAGCTATCTTAGAAACAAACAAGCAAAGTCTACTTTCGTTTTCCTTTATGAAAATAGATAAGCTTGGAATAAAGGAGACCAACCGTAGTCTTGCACTTGATTTTCTTGTTTGATTCCTCTCCTTCCTGATAGAGCTTTGCTACTTCTTCTTCATCTACCCAGCTTCAAAGAGCACTTGTGGAATCATAGAAACATACTACTATCGAAGAACAAAGATATATATTCATAAATAACACAGGACCAGATATGTGTTAACCATACAAATGCATATATAAGTAAACATACAAGAATATGGAGGAAAACTTGAATAACTTTATTAAGATCAAAAGTAGCAAGAGGATTACAACCATATGTTCTAACCCAGCATAATCCTCCAGCAAGAAAGCCCTTCTTCACCTCAAGTAAAGCTTAGATCACCCAACACTATGAAGTTTACACCAGAAAACCAACAGCAGTTCTCTACAAGATACAAGATTCCAGCCTCTGGATCTCTGTGATGAGGGATCCATATATAAATGATTGCAAGGGGTGAGTCATCTTCTGGGGTCTTGATTAGTGTCCTCCCTCTGATAGTTCCTGATTCCACTTGGAGAATGATGATCTCTTACTCATCCCTGGTCAAAAACAGAGAGGAAAGTGTCAAAGGGGAAGCTTCTGGAAGATTCCGTGATCTTCCACCTCACAATTTGTCCCTGCCATTTGTCCATTACCAACCATCGCACCCTACAAAGGGGCCATTCAATATGCATCACACCCTTTACACTGGGAATGTGATATGCATCGCACCCTCTGCACTGGGCTTTCAGTATGGTCCAGTTTTGACCATTTCTGAGCAGTTTTTAGTGGAGAACTTTTGGGAGATGATGTAATCAGATGACCTTGTTCCTTTAGGTAGTGAAGAAACACTATTAGGGACTTAGGAGCCCTCAATTTATGGACATTTATGATTGGGGTTGAAGTGCCCAAAAATGTCTATAACAATATTGGGTTGAGCTTCATTGTGAGAAGGATTTCCCATATTAAATATCGGTTAATTCTCAAAGGAGTGTTGTAATCAAAGCTGAGAATAGTATATGAGAGGAGATTTCGAAGTTTTGAGTTTAGGGTTATGGGTGAAATTCAAATTTTCACTTCATACTTCAGGATCAGTAGATGTCTTTCTACAGTTTGCAACTCGAGTATGCCTTGGATGGCGGATCAAATTACATAGCCTGGAAGGAAAATATGGAGGCCGTGTTGGAGGGTACTGGCTTGGAGGTATTCATTGATTAGGACATTCATAAACCACCAGCATCGGATGCTCAGAATCTGGCAGAATGGAAGAAGTGTTTGGCAAGGGCAAGGCATATAATCCTTGAGGGAGTTTGAGACCACATTGTCTCGAGTCTCCATGGGAAGGAAACTCCACATGCTATGTGGAAAGCATTGAAGGACCTTTTCTAGAAAAATAGGGACCATAGGAAGTTGATATTGAAAGATAAACTTCGACAAAACAAGATGGAGGTGGGCGACTCAATTCAAAATTACTTGACCAAGTTCACTCTTTTCAGGATGAGCTTGGAAGCGTTGGAATCAATGTTGCTGAGGATGATATGGTGATCCTATCTCTTCTAGGACTTTCTAAGAGTTGGCATAGTTATTAGGAATCTGTCAATGGGAGGGAGAAGCTACCAGATTAGGAATGATTGTGGTCAGATTTGGTACAAGAAGAGTTTCGACTGAACACTAGAGATGGGACCTCTTCCAAGGTAGTGGAAGAGGATTTTTCCTTAACGAGTAAGGAAAAGAAGGCAAAGGGAAAGAAGTCCAAAGGAAAGGAGGGTGGAAAGAAGATGGAATTGAAAAAATTCAAGTGTTTTCATTGTCATGAGCATGAGCACTATGCCAAGAAATGCCCACAGAAAAAAGCAAGCAAGAAGGAGCCAACAATAGTGGTAGTAGGTGAAGCTCTAGCTTCAAAATTCGAACTTTATTTCACTCTCATTGCATGCATGGCCAACAATATCATAGGAGGTGTGTGGTATCTTGACAATGGTGCCTCATTCTATAAGATAGGGAATAGAGATCTCTTTAGTGATTTTGAGGAGAAAGAGTTTAGGCATAACATAGTGTTTGGAGATGATGGGAGGTTTAGTGCTACTAGATTGGGCATGGTTACTTTTCATAGGGAGTCTGGCTCCCCTCTCAGGATCATAAATGTGATGTATGTTCCAGGACTAAAGAAGAATCTTGTTTTAGTTGCGGTATTAGAAGACCGTGGCTATGATGTGATTTTTTGTGAGGGAAAGGTTTTCCTTAGACAGATCACCATGGGATAGGTGAAATAGATTAGTTCACGTGTCAAGAAACTATATGCTCTTGAGATTCAAGATGCATGCAAAGTGTTGAGGAGCAAGGAAAAGGTTAGAGACTTGGTGGTTGAGAGGAAGAGTGAATTACCTCTCAACATGCAGCCCTAGAAGAAGCCTCAGAAGAAGTCTCAGACAATTGTGGAGAAACCACAATTGTAGAAGAAGAGAGGAGATCGAGTGGATAAATCCACTGAAGCAGAGAATATGCAACCTCAAAAGTAGTCTTAAACAATTGTGGAGCAGCCACAATTGGAGAAGCAGAGAGGAGACTGATTGGAGGTATCCACTTATGCATAGATCTCTAGTTGGGGGGAATTTTGAGCTAGGTGGGCAAAGGGAGCACATGCAACCATACCTCCAGGTTAGAGGTGGGGTGATGTGAAGTGATAGTCCCAAGAGGGCTGAAATTGGGTAGGGTCCATTGAGACGTTTTATCTCATGGATCGTATCTTGCTACAAGAGCCCCAAGTACATAGTAGTGGGAGGAATAAGTGGTGCTTGATGCAGTCTAAGATCAGAGTGATAGAGGCTAGAACAGTCAGATATTGAAGAGCACAAAGAAGGGTTGACAATAGTGTAGAAAGGAAGAGTCAGCAGAAGCACAAAGTTTTCAATTGATAGAGGCAATAGAAGTTGGATACTTTACTGACAGAGGCATTATAATTATTCATGTTGGATGTTTCTCTTGTTTCTGGAGTTGATATAGAAACAACACTAGAGAGAAGTGTTGCATACAGAAAATTCCAAAGGTTTAGGATCGAGATAGAGTTGAATTCCTTTCTTGTTGAGAGGGAATGTTGAAAATAACAACAAGAAATGTTAAAAATAAAATCCAGAAATTCCAATTTAATTTGTACTTGAATTAAATTGTGAATTAAAATTGTAATTATTTTCTCATAGAAACTTGTAATAGTTAACTAAGTTAAGTTGACTTAGTTAACTTAGGAATTTCAAGTTGGAAGTATTTTGGAATTCATGTATATGTTCTCCCTAAGTTTTAGGGGTCCATGATGAGTTTAACTGTGAGTTTTAATTATATAACTCAATTTACTGAGTTATGTTTAGCTAAATTAGTTCCAAACGGTTTGTGGAACTATTAGAGGATTAGCACTCAGTTGGTGCACTGGTGCATCAACAAGTGTTACTCCAGTTAACTGAAGATTCCCTCAATAGAAATTCATGCTTGTTGATTCTGAGAAAGACCTAGTTGAGACTATAGTGCAAGGATAATGTACTATCAGTTGTATGATTTACTGAGTTGTATCAATCATGCATGAAATCAGGAAGTCATCCTATATTGTATTGCACAATTTTGGAAGCACTAGATTCCCATTAATATGGGATATTTAGCCATAGAAATTGCACAAGGAATCAAGGGCTTGGAGAGAAGTAGAAGAGGCTAGAGATTGGATTGAGCTTTCTTGTGAGTAGGGAGATTGATCATACTGAGTGCTGGGATTGTTCTTGTGAGAACAAGCATTGTATTGTCATCTTGGATTTCTGATTTAATGCAATGCAAATGGTGGGGGTTTTTAGCTGAGGCTTTCCCCAAATACTTATTGTGTTATGTGCTATTTATTTATCTTCTTTGTGTTCATATTATTTTCATCTATCTATTGGATTTTGTTGGTTGAAGTAGAAGTAGATTCTTGTCTTTTTCTTTAGTATGTTGCATGAGCTTATGAATCTACAGGATTTTCTACATGGTATTAGAGCTAGATTTGTATAAATGTTCTATATAATACTCATAGGAATAGAAGGACAAATAACCTCATATTAATGATGCAAAATCCAAACCTAGGATGGGACTACCATGTTCCACCTGACATAGAATGGTTGATCCAAATCTCTCTTCAACCATTAACCCCTGTGCCATATTCCAAGAATGAATGTGTGACTAAAACTAAAAGAACCAACCAGGGCATCCCGAGGCTAAACCACCTGACCCTCATCAATAGAAACTATGCTTTACCATAATCCATCCCAAATCACTAGGCCAACACATAAACATGTCATAACATGCTTTACCATGATCTCCACTCGATCACTAGGCCAAACAAGCATGGATGCCACCAGATTTCTCCACCTACACCATGAATATTTTTCTTGTCTCCTAGTCTCTCAGACTTTATTGAAATCCACACTGGATCACTATGCCATAAATCAAGACCCACTCTCCAGGATTTACAGCATATCCCAACCCGAGATTACTGCACCCAACGGAGAGCAATCCACCTCTTGGCTTTACCATATATCCTACCATTCACCAACAGAAATTCCTAGGCCCATCGAGGAAACACAATATCTAGGTTTACCACAACCCACAGTCTAGTTCAGGGCTTACTATGCCATATTTTCTATCATTTGGAGATCCACCTCACTCAACTTCGAATCCATTTGGAAATCCAAGTCAACCAAAACATGAGAATCCCATCACATCATGGCTATCTAGAAATGGAAAGGCTAGGCTGAAAACACAGTCACGCCTGGAAAGACCCATGTCATAATAACAAAAGAACCACATGTAATACCATGCATTCCAAAAATAGAAAGGAAAATACACATGCAAATCAATACCTGCAAAAAATATTGTTGTACTTGCTTGATCCTTCTCTTCCTTGCTTGATATCTAGTCCATCTTGCCTTTCTTGTTCCAATGCCAAAATGATCCAAGAAAAATCTAAGTGTCCAAGAGTGAGAGAGAGAGAGAATAATGGGAGATCTCCAAAACTAAACTGACAAAAGGTTACAAATTTATCCTCGGAAGCCTTTTTATCAATTAGGTCTCTATTTTCTTCATTTTCCATTTTTTCCTTCATTTCCTCCTCACATGCAACCTCTGACTTTTCACCTTCCTTTTCTCATAATTTCCATTATTTTCATAAATAAATGTGCCAAAAATGCCATTTTTCCTTTCCAAAGCCTTAGCCATTTCCTTTTCCAATTTCCTTTAGCCATACTAAACCAAATGAACACCCACATTAACACCCACATTAGGATGTTTTTTCCCAACATTCAGCTTGGAATACGTGTCCCATCAACCATGGTTATTGTTTTTGTCTTTATTAAATTTTATTACATCAAATTTCATCAGGGCTGTTACAATCCATTTACACTAATGGAACTAACCAACTTAGCTGATTGACATACTGTTACCTTTAGTTGCATGCACCAGCTTCATCTGAGTCTTACATTTCCTATTGGATTTCATTCATCTCTCCCTGAGCTCCACTAAATTTCCTCTTTTATAACCAATTCCAAAGACTCTCGAAACAATAAAGGCAAGACCAAAAATCAAACAAGAAGAAAACCATTGAAAACCAACAACAATACAACACCACAAACAAAGTGGAAAGGCCTTGCACCAGACACAATCAAAATCACAAATCAAACACAACAATCACAATATACAAAAAGTGTTGGGTGTGGAGCCTGATTATCTTTTTTATTTAGAGGTATCACCACATTGGACCCCAGTTCGTAATGTGGTAGCAATATCGCTCGTAAAATGTACGTCACCAGGGGAGTAAGGGGGGAAGCGCCCTCGAAGCTAAAAATAGATGTAAAATTGCCTTGTAAAATGTTGTAATTTCGTAGTCAATATGGGATGTTCATTAGGCAGAGATCTGACGGTAGAAGTTATGTTTAATATAGGGTTTTTTTCCCTAAAAGGCAACCCCTCGCTATATATGAGGAAATTGTATTGCATCTATACAGATTTGTGTTCTGAGTGAGAAAGAGAGAGGGGATGGATAGGTAAAAGGTAACCTACTCATTTTTAAAGACTTTTGGTTTTGAAGCCTTTGTCCACATTAATAAGGAAAATAGAACAAAGCTTGAGGCAAAAATCAAAGAAATGTACCTTTATCGGATATGTTAATGATTTTGGTTATCGCTTTTATGATTATGAAAAACAAAAAATAATTAGGAGCAGAGATGTCATATTCAATGAAAATCTTTTGTATAAGGATCATATGTAGGAAAAGAAATAGGGAAAAGAAAACAGAGAATACACAGTACTTGATGAGATCGCAGAAAAAGTGAAGGTACCTAAAAATCATAATGATCAACAGCCAAAACAACAACAACAAGAAGCACCTCAAACACTTGAAAGTGGTGTTAGAAGATCTACCAAGATAAGTTGACCCCCTTAACGATACTCTCCTTCATTATATTATGTATTGCTGAGTGATTCTGGTGAACCAGAATGTTATGAAGAAGCAGTGCAGGTAGAAAATAGGAAGAAGTGGGAGTAAGAAATGAAAGAAGAGATGGACTCCTTAGCACATTACCAGACTTGGGACTTAGTTAGGTTACCTATAGGTAAAATAACATTGCAGAATAAGTGGGTTTACAGGTTGAAGGAAGAAGATGGAGGTAGAAAAAGGTATAAAGCTAGACTTGTGGTGAAGGGGTTTGCATAGAAAAAGAGTATAGACTTTGATGATATATTTTCTCCTATTGTTAAAATGACTTCAATCAGAACAATTTTAAGTCTAGTAGCAGCTGCAGATTTGCATATTGAGCGGTTATATGTAAATACAACCTTTCTCTAAGGGGATTTGGAGGAAGAGATATATATGCAGCAACCACAAGGATATGAGGTAAAAGGGAAAGAGAAACTAGTGTGCAGGTTGAACAAGAGCTTTTATGGCTTAAAACAGGCAAGATAGTGGTATCTAAAATTTGACATGTTTATGTCTGAACAAGGTTATACTAGATGTCACTATGATCATTGTGTTTATTTCAAAAGGAAAAATGATGGAAGCTATATTATATTGTTATTGTATGTAGATGAAATGTTTGTTGTAGGTTCTACCATGCAAGAAATAAATGTGCTCAAAAGAAAATTGGTGAAGTCATTTGCAATGAAGGATTTGGGTGCTACAAAGCAAATCCTTGGTATGAGAATAACTAGAGATAGGAAGAATTGAAAATTAACATTGTCTTAGAGTGAGTACATAGAAAAGGTGTTGAAAAGATTTAATATGCAGAATGAAAAACCAATTAGTATACCTTTGGCTAGCCATTTCAAACTAAGTACAGAGGTGTGTCCCAAGGCTCAGGAAGAAATGGCTTATATGTCTAAAGTTCCATATGCATCAGCAGTGGGAAGCTTAATGTATGCAATGGTCTACACAAGACTTGATATTTCAAATGTAGTGGGAGTTGTAAGCAGGTACATGAACAATCTAGGAAAAGAACATTGGATGGTGGTGAAGTGGATTCTCAGGTATTTGAGAGGTACCACAAATCAAGCATTTTTCTTTGGTGGTTCAAACATTGCTCTATAGGGATATGTTGATGCAGATATGGTTGGTGATAGAGGTAATAGGAGGAGCACAATAGGGTATGTGTTTACTGTAGGTGGAACAATTGTCAGTTGGGTTTCAAAACTGCAAAGTGTTGTTGCACTCTCAATAATGGAAGCAGAGTATGTTGCTGCTAGAGAGGCTAGTAAAGAAATAATTTGGTTACAAAGGTTTCTGGATGAATTGGGTAAGCAGCAAAAGCTAGGCAGGTTATACAGTGACAACCAGAGGGCCATACATATTGCAAAGAACTCTGCATTTTATTCCAATACTAAACATATGCAACTCAAGTACCATTTCATACTGTCAGCATTGGAAGATGGACAATGGAAGCTGGAAAAGATACACACTAGCCAGAATCTTGCAGATATGTTAACAAAAGTTGTAACCAGGGAGAAACTGAGATTCTGATCAGTTTCAATTGGTCTTCAATAATGATGAAGAAGATGATAAACAACCAGGTCCAAAGTGGAGTCATTGTCCAGCGAATGAAGCAGTGGTGGAGTTGCTATAATTAGTCTCCAAGTGGGAGATTGTTGGATGTGGAGCTTGATTATCTTATTTATTCAAAGGTATCACCACATTGGACCGCAGTGCATAAAGTGGCGGCAACACCACCAGTAAAATGTATGCCGCATGGGGGGTCCAGGGGGGCCGGTGCCCTTGAAGCTAAAAATAGATGTAAAATTGCCTTGTAAAATGTTATAATTTCGTAGTCAATCTGGGCCATTCATTAGGCATAGATATGATAGTAGAAGTTATGTTTAATTTAGGGTTTTTTGTCCCTAGAAGGAAACCCTTTTCTATATATGAGGAAATTGTATTGCGTCTATGTAGATCTGTATTTTGAGTGAGAAAGAGAGAGGAGATTGTGTGAGAGCAAAGAGGGAATTACAACAGATATGTTGTAGGTTGTATCTCTTTAGTTTGTTGGATAATATAAAAGGAAGGACTAGTTGTTTCTCCATGGACGTAGCACAAATTGGGTGAATCACGTATATCTGTGTCTCTCTTTTTTTATGTGTTTTTTGTGTTTATATTTCTGCAATATATTTTATGTGTTCCATTGCTCTGTAATATATAAATTTCTAACAACAAACATAATGATTCAATCCCATGATTCCCAAGGAAAGCTCAATCAGATCATTCTTCAATATTTCATGGCAACCTCTCTTGCCATGTAACTCCCCGCATCTTTTTTCCATAAATAGATAACTATCAGTGCATAAATAAAAAAAAAAATCATTGGTTACCTTACCTTGTTGTGCCAAGCACATTGCTTGCAACTAAAAATGTACACTTCTCAAGGAACTCCAATTCCTTGATAGATCCAGCTATAATTAGAAACTAGCTGATATACCTGTCAAAGACATGTCCATGAACATAACACATATCCACATAATTTGAGACGAAATCAAGGTTAAGAAGACTTCTGGTATGCAAATCACTCATTCATTTGGAATTAGGGTTTCCAAACATAGCCAAAGGAATTCTTTCCCAATTCCTTTCTTTTACCTTTTTACCTTATTGCAATTGAGGCTTACTATGTATTGTCACATCACCCAACTGTTAGTTATATAAACACATCAATTGTTACCTTGTCATGCTAATACCAAGCATGTTTCCTGCAACTGTTTACACATGTCAACCACAGGTTCCAAATATCAAGACAATCATATCTATCAATTTGAAATCAAACTTTACCAAGATTAACAACCATGTCATAATCCATAGTTAACTCATAGTCATTAGACATAATGCTATAACTATCACCTACAACAATCAAGTACATATCAACTGTCTCAACACATATGTATTTGTATTACCATTTTGAAACAAGATCATTTGAACACATACTCGTATTATGCAATTCATTAAGCATACAGCCAACTTGTAAACATACCATGTAAATTAATCAACTAGATGACATAATCAAATAGTCAAGCACCAAATATATAGCATAAATAAACCCATACCTTAATATATCTCAGGGGAGGCTATCTTGTCTGCACAATATATCTAGTTAGCATGATATAACTTTACAACACATAATCTCAAGCACAAATAAGATCATGATCTCCATAACATTAACTAACTAACATGTTCACATCATAAGCTCATAAGAATTTGTTGTTCATAGATAACAAGCACATATGCATCACCAATATAGATTAGTATGATATAATATCACAATATATTAACTCATACCTAAATATCATAACCATAACCATCTGCATAGGCCAATTGAGGTTAACACAATACATATAACATTAAAATCTTAAATGCAATAACCCTAATCATCAGGTTACTAGTATATAACAATAGCAAGTTACATATCACACTCATCAACAACATATAACCAAATCATCAAGCTAAATATCATATAACAACAAAAAGTTAACCTATAACATACTCATCAAAAACATATAACATAATAATCAAGTTATCTAACCTAAAACAACAATAGCAATGCATACAACCACATGTTACTATCATTGATGACTATCTAACACATGCATATGACTACACTAATCAACTAGCATCTATCATGTATGTAACCATAACATCAACAAAATCAAAGGCATATACCTAACCATAATTCAAATAACAATCCTTAACCTACATACTACATGCCGAACATACAAACCTGTACGGCGACATGCTCTTGCCTTGAGGTCCAATGTTGCAGCTTCACTTTGATTATTTGCATCTCTTGCTTTATCTCATCCAACACATTAGCATCATAACGTACCAATATCATCATGATGACCTAGTTGCATGCAATGATCTCACAATGCATTTATGACCTACTACACATGCATAACCATAACCATGACAATGCATGCATAACAACATATAGACATTGACATGCATAACAACATATAGACATCGACATGCATAACAAATGCATATACAACCATACACTCATGATGACACATTGCACAAAAACACCATCAACCTTCACATGGTGACATCACTACAACCATGATCAAAACCGTGCAAATGAAACAAGCACATGGACTACAAGCATAAGAAACACATATGCAATAACCATGAATGCATGACCAACACAGTGCCCATCTAGTCTGAGAGGTGAACCATGCTCTGATACCACTTTGTAACAACCTCCTCCCACATCTACCCAAGTAACCAAACAACTAGGGTAAACATGTGATGAGAGGCTATTATGATTATATTTAACCTCCTATGTGACCTTAAGTAAGTGGAATCGACGGAAACACAAGAAAAAAAAACCTTCCACATCATCTACAGGACTCCCAAGAACCATCCCAACCACTCAAGTAGCTAGCCTCTAGGTCCCACTGAGGTTTTAGACCACTTGACCTCTAGACGCTCGCATGATATGGACCTAAAAGCATCCAGAAGGCTTTGGACGTTCTCATGCCAACTTCCAGGAACTATTTTTCCTAGTTCAATCCCATCATCCCTAGGATTTGAGCCACCTTTTCAGGCCCAAAGCCCAAGTCATTGCCCATAATTGAATGATGTCTTCAAATAGAAAGATAACAGGGAAACAATGACATGCATTTCATCAAACATATCATGAATGTGTAATCTACTAGTTTAAACAACAAATTTAAGCATAGGGGTTTCGTACTTATTTGAGAATCGATGTGAAGCGTTGTTCCCTTATATCATTTGTTGCATTATCATATATTAGGTCATAGATACATTATTCATTGATTTACAATTAAAAACATCATGAGAGCCATACATAGCCACTTGGATAAAACATATACATAACCAACATAATAGCAACATAAATACCAAGGAAATAATAACCATATGATCCACATATAAACCATTATAATACTCATAGAAATACAAGGAGAAATAACCTCATATTGATGATGCAAAATCCAAACCTAGGATGGGACTACCACATTCCATCTAACCATGGAATGGCTTATCTAAATCTCTCTTTAGCCATTCACCCCCATGCCATAGTCCAAGCATGAATGTGGGATTCAAACCAAAATAACCAACCAGGGCATCCTGAGGCTAAACCACCTCACCCTCATCAATAAAAACCAGGTTTTACCATAATGCATCCTAGATCACAAGGCCAACACAATAAACATGTAATAATAGGCTTTACCATGATCTCCACCTGATCACTAGGCCAAACAAGCATGGATGCCACCAGATTTCTCCACCTACACTGTGAGGAATTTTCCTGTCCCCTAGTCTCTTAGGCTTTACCGCAATCCACCTTGGATCACTAGGCCCTAAAACAAGACCCACACTCCAAGCTTTACTGCATATCCAAACCCAATATTACTGGTGGGCTCCATTATTGCATCAATAATGCTGCAGCTCCTGGGACTCCCTTCTTTATTTTTCTCAACCCGGTAGTTTGTAACAAACTTGGAAGCGACAGTGCTGTATGCACAAGTACTAGCTCTTGCCGTGGCTATCACTTGGTCAACTGGCACAAGTCCTCTAGGAGCTTAAACCAAATTATATGAGCTCTTAGAAGAAGCTTTTTAACTGATGGACGAACGCTAACTCAAAGGAGGCTAATCTACTTGCAAAAAGAAACTGAAAAGTTGAAAGGAAATGGAAACCCTAGCAAACCCTAATTTTACCAGCTAGCCCTACTGATGCAAGAAAGAGGATGAAAGCTACTGAAAGAAATGCCATTGACTTCTAGGAAGGTAAAATGCATGTGACTAAACTACTTCTACAGTAAAATCTGGAAGAAAACATCTTTTTGTACTTTTGAGTAAGTTGTCAGAATTATCATGCATGTGCTTTAACTGTTTTTTACTGTGCAGAGGTGGATTGGAAAAATGAAATGCTTGGAAGAGGTTGGTAAGGTTAGAAGAGGGCCTAAGGGGTCCCTAGCACCTTTCCAGAGATTTTCATAGTGTTCGGGTATCAAGAAATCACTTTCGTGAGCTTCTACAGGATGTCTGTAGGGGTTCTACAGGATGTTCTGTAATTTCTACAGGATGTTTTGAAAGGGAATTTTGGAGGGTTGATGGAGGAAGAAAGGTGAAGAAGTGGGTATGGAGGTGAGAAAATGGTGTGAAGAGGTCCAGGACTTGGTTGAGGGAGCTGAGGAGTGGTGAGGATGGTTGGATTTGTTCAAGGAGGGGTAGAGCAATGTTGCACAAAATATGGAAATTAGGGCAAAGCGAGAGAATGTGGCAATTGTAAGGCAAAAATCTGAGTTAGAGGGATGGAGTAGGTGGGATTGATGGAGTACAGGCAGATAGAGAGGTATTACAGGTGCTTTGCTAGTTATTTCTCAAACTGAACAAACAAAGACTCGGAAAATCAAGGACCTAGCTACTTTAACCTAATCTGACCTAAGTAACAACAAAGAAAATGAACAGAAATTTATTTGCAATGAAATCATGTGAAATAGATATGAAAACTAAGAAATCATGAACTTGAGCATGTAACCACAACTGGTATCAACTTCTGCAAATGAGAATCTAACACTAATAATTGCATGATGAAGCAAACACAGTGTTTTTGGTGGCAGCAAGGACACCTTGGTCCCAGATCATGGTCCCACTGAGGGAGAGGTGAGATCAGAGGTGCTTGATAGCCTTTTTCTGAAGATTTTGTCTGTTATTAATCTATCAAATCAATTTAAACATGAAAAGCCTTTTTAATCCTCAACAATGATCTAGGTAACCAAGCAAGATTTTAATCTACTTAGTAGAAATTATTTTGCAAAAACGCTAAAAAAAATAATAGTACACAAAGGAAGCCTTGGCACTTGGGTTGGGCCCAACCCCAAGAGCTACATGCTCCTAAGAAAATATCAGAACTGATGCAAAATAAAGCTTCTTTCCATTACTCAAAAATAACCATGTCACAAAGAAAGTTGTACAACAGTAGCTACAAAATGTGTTGAAAAAATAACAACACTATAGTCCAAAATACAACTGTTCAAAAAGTAACCTAGGAAGGCTGGAAGCCTTCCTATTTATGCACTACGCGGGTCTCCAAAAGCCCTCCTTAAATCAAAGGGCTCGGCTGCTCAAAATGCCAGTGATCATTCACTTTACACAAAACTGCTTGGCTGCCCTTGGGAATCCTTTTCGGTGGCATGCTGAACTTCGAGCTGAGGGTGGAGATTTCGAGGAAGGGGCCATTTAGTGTAGGAGGCACCCTTCCTATGAATCCTCACCCTTGTTCCTTCATGCTTGGCTGTCATCTGGCTCATAATTGCTTGGCCTTGGTCCAAAATTTGTCCAGAAATCTGCAATAACCACGTGTTAGCCTTCTTGGTCAGGTGACTATTCTCATTCGTTCAACTAACATAAATATACTCAAAAAACATGCATAAACTATGAAAATTGGTGGATTGATGGAGAACAGTTAGGAAAAATGATCCCAATAAGTTACCCAATTCTGGGGCTCATCATCACCCCCTTGTTGAATGGGTTGCTCATCCTTTGAGCAACTAATCCAGCTCATCATCCTTGATTGCCTTGACCGCCTCTCTCACATCCCAGGCCTCCGAGGTGATATCTTCTTCACGGTCATGAAATCCTGCTTTTCTTTCCACTTCTTCCCACTACTTGTGTTCCTCCTCTTCTTTGACTCCTTCCAGCAGCCCCAAAAGCAAGGGAGGACTGAACTTTAGGCCGATCCAGTTGGCCTGAAGATTCTGCATGGACTGTTTGTAGAGGGGTACTCTTGCCAAGGCCTCCCTCATCCTTGTTGGGGAGTGGTATTCTCTTATTTTTAGGCTGTGGGACAGTGTGTTCCACCTCCGTGTGCAAGCATGAACACAGTTATCCCTCAACAGTCTCTCCATGTCCTCAAAATGGGCTATGGCTTGAGCTTGTCATTCAATGTAATCTGGTAGGGCCTGAGAGTTATTAGCCAAGTGCTGGTGGGCATATATTAATGCTGAGGGATCCTCTAGCTCTGCTCTGATCATTAGTGGTTCTCTTAGTTCCCTATCCATAACATTCTTGACCTCTGTTGCTCTCTTTTCTTCATGATTTAGCCAAGAGGCCATGGCCATAAGTTGCACATCTCCTACTGCAACGTTGGGGTCCCACAAATTCATGTTGGGAAGGGCCAAGTTGTGTAGGTAGAACTCTGATAATCTGGCCTTGTCCTCTGATGAGCTACTATCACATAAAGCCATGAATTGATGGTAGTTTTGAAATGGATTGGTGCCCCTTTGGGGCAAGGTGTTAATCTGGAACTCCAACCATTGATCCTTAAGGTATAAGGCATATAATTTGGCAGGTTGCCTACACTGCATGGCCTCTACTGCCCAGCTGGCCATGCAGGCCAGTTGGGCTTCCTTCTCTTGTACATGTTGCCTTAGAGACTGTATCTCCTGTGTTGCTTACAATTCCTTCTCTTGTAGCTGTCTAGTTAGTGCCTCAATTTCAGCCTGCAGCCCATCTCTTCTCTGTTATTCCTCAGGGGTTTCTTTGTCTGTTGTGGGCTTTTTCTGTTGCCGTTATGCTCCCAATATGTGGGGTCTGTCTTCCTTATAGTGTCCCTGTACTTGTAACTGTTGTTTTAGCAGCTCGTTTTCTTCCTGTAGCTTGGCTCGATGGCTACTTTCCACATGCCTTACCATAACCAATTCCTTTCTTGCCTCCTTGAGTTGTTCTTCTAGGGGACTTATGTATGCCACAACCTTGGACTTGGCGATTTTCTTCCAAGTGTGGGTCCTCACTCTCTCTTCTTCTAGTGCAAAGAAAAGTGGCACCACGAATTTTTGGGGAATTATCTTTCCGGCCTCTAACAGGTTATAGTAGGAGCCCAAGCTAGGCTGGGGGCTTGGTTCCAAAATGTTCTTAGCCTTTTCTTCCTCCTGTGATGATTTAGCTGCCTTTTCTTCCAATTCCTTGGTCTCCTTTAGCTTAGCCAGTGTTTCCTGTAGAGCTATCTCAGCTTCCTATAGAGATGTCCTTGTGTCCATCGTTTTAATCCTTTCTCTCCAGGCGGACGTTTTCGGGCTTCCTCATTCATAGGTGATGGATGCCTTTGAAGGAGACTTTTCCTTTTTCTTAGCTATGGTGTCCTCAATTGTAATTGGCTCCTTTGACTGTGGTTAGGGTCTTCCAGCTTTTATCTGCGTGCTCCTTCTTGCCTTCAAGTACATGGAAGGCTCCCTTTTTCGCTTCCATTTTTGTTTTGGAGATGTGCTTAAGATAGCCAACATAGCTGCTGCTTCCCTGGCCAAAATCTCAGGTGATTTCTCCTTTTGCTGCTCTATTTTCATACTTCCTATAGAAAGTCCTGTGTCGACTATTTTCATGCTTCCTGTAGAAAGTCCTATGTTGACTATTTTCATGCTTCCTGTAGAAAGTCCTGTGTCGACTGTTTTCATGCTTCCTGTAGAAAGTCCTGTGCCAACTGTTTCGGTCTGCTTGGCTGGATGTGTCTTTCCATTTAATTTTTGTGTGGTTGCTTTAGCTGTGCCCTCCTTTATTTGGACTCTTTCAGTCCTCTCTTCTCTACTCTGCAATTGTTTTTCCCTGGGTGTTTGTGCCACTGTTCCTCCCATAGTATCAGGCTCAGCAATTTGGCCCTTTCCTGGTTCCTCTTTCTGTCCTTCTTGTGTTTGTTTGCCCTGTGCTTTTTTACCACTGGCTTTCTCTCCTGCTTCAGTGTGTCCCCCTTCTTTGCTGCTAGATGAGGCGAGCTCCTCGGCCAAAATTCAAATATCGTCATCTCTGGACATGTTTCGGAAAATATCCCAAGAGAGGGGGACAGTGTAGGTGTGGAGGGCATCTTCCACTAAAAGTTTAATGAGCCCATGATGGGCTAACTAATCCGGTGTCCCTTCCTTCAATTTTGTGCCACATTCAATTAATGATTGCAGAAGAAAATAGGGGATGCTCAACTTCTTTTCTGGAGGTGAATCCATTCCATTTCTTAGTTCACTCAACAACTTGAAATGATAGCCGTAGACAATGCTAAACCTCCCTTCACAGGTAATGTATTTCATGATTTGGAAACTAACTTCACTCCAAAGAGAATGTAAGCTGACTCTCCGGAACTCATTCTTGTCTTCTGCAGGATGTTCCTAGGGAAGAAAGAATGCTTTCTTGGCTGCTTGGCCCAATGACCTCTCCTCTTTGCTCCAAGGTATCCCTAATGGCAGACTAGTGACTCGACTGATGAGGTTAGGGGTAAGCTTTAGGGTCAACCCTCTGAAATTCATTGTGGCCTGGGTCTTTGATTCAGGTTGCAGGGACATTAAAAATTCCTCCCTTATCTCAACGTCATGGCCTTCAATTTTGTCACAAAAGGTCATCCAATTGGCACGGGTGAAGAGGTTCACCACCTCAGGATGCTCACACAATTTACTGGGATCCGAGGGTTCTTTCCTGATAAACCCCCCTGGCATGGTGGGAGTGCTATGTTTCATGCTTTGATCAGAAAAGGGAATGTTGTTTATGGTTTCCTCCTTTGAACTTCAAGAAAGGATCTCTCGGGTGTTTAAATTTTAATTTGCACCAATTCCCTGGTTTTAAGGATATTGTTGCCCAAAACTTGGCTATCCGTTTATGAAAGGAAAAATTGGGTTTCCCCAGACAGAGTACAGAGCTCAATATTCATCCCCAACATACATACAACCATGTAAATTCACATTCTTCATACACAGGCTAGCCCTCACAATTTCGTATCTTTCCTACAAGAGAATTTTGTTAACAGGAACCGTGGAGGAGAGTTTTGATGCAGAAACGACTAAGAAATTTCGTGCCTCTGACTCTCCAATTCAGGACAGTTTAATTCACTACCTTTTCGAAACATGCCATGCATGGAAGAGTGTTTTCGAGCCTACCTCTCTCGGAACTCCAAATTCGACGAAGAAAAGTCCAGGCTTCCTTGCTCCGGAAAACTGTGTTGTACTTCCTATAGAACTCTTGTCAGCTTCTGTAGGATGTCATTGTGCCTCTAAATGAGCCCGATACGTGGGAGATTTTTGAAACAGGCCAAAAAGCTCGGTGGAGGATGACAGGTTAACAGATTCTGGAAGCAGAGGACATGTACTTCGGCCGAGGATGTTGCAAGTGAAAATGAACAATGGGTGGTGAGAGTCTTCAGCCGAGCACTTTTTAACTATGGCGCAATTCATGGCGAGGGGGTGAGGTGGCTAGACCGAACTGTTAATGCAATGTCACGACCATCATTTCTTTGCGTGTCCCTGACTGCCATCACCTCCCCTCTGCCATTAACTGTTGCCACCACTGCCAGTCCCAATGATTTTCCTCGACTGGACACCCCACACGTGTCAGCTGCACGTCTTGTCAGCAATTTTGAACATAACTGAGCTTGTTCGAATCCCATGAAGCTATGTAACTGGTTGAGGGTGGCCAGTTAACTGGCCACGGATCCCATTCAATCTGAACCATTTTCATAGACATGCAGTTTTCGAAATATAGTTTATGCAATTGATGAATGAGTTTAGACACTTACATGTGTGGCTGTGGATGCGTTATGCAGGCTTCGGGTCTTGGAACCATTGCTTCACTTCCTGCTGCCTCATGCACGGGTGTTAGAACCCATTCCTTCATTTGTTGATGATGTATGCACGGGTTTTGGAACCCGACCCTTCGGTTGTCAATGCCACATGCACAGGTTCTATCTGGTTTCGGCTGCCAAGGATGTTCTCACGTCCAAGAGGAGCCTTTTGCATGTTCCTTGTGTTTATTTCGACTGTCCCTACCTCTAGAGTATGTGTTCCCGAGTGATTAGCTGCTACAGGATTCTTGTAGGATGTCCTGTAGTTGCTTCTCCTCCTGAGATGCAGGCTAAACGAGCAGGGCTATATTGCTGATGAGGGATTCGTTGATGCAGAGTCTAGATGGAGCTTGGACAAGTAGGGTGAGTGAAACTTTGTTATTTGACTTGTCACTAAAAATTCTAGCTGTCAATCTGAGGAAAACAAGGTTTCTTGTATGACTGTGCAGGAACACATAACCAGGTGGGTGACGAAGGTGTAAAGAGATGGAACAGGGTGCCATATGGTGATGGGTGGAAACAGGGGTGGATGCAAGCCTAACAAACATATTCCAACCTTTAGATTCCCCTCCAAAATCGAATTTGGCTCGCCCGAAGGTTCTATAGGATGTTTCCTATAGAAATACAGAATTTCCTGTAGAAAGCCCAAAACTTCCTGTAGAAGGTGGAATCTCAACTTGAATGTGATAAAATCCTAGTAAAGGAAAGTGCTCATGGAGGAAGTGTCTGTAGGGATGTCCTGTAGCCTGGTACGGACCCCTATCCTTGTTTTTGGCAACCCTCCTCCTGCAATGTATTCCCTGCAACCTGCAATTATTTCACAGAGATTAGGCTTGTTTTTTTTTTTTTTTTTTTTCGTGAGAGACAACTGGGGTGCCTCCATGAGGTTTTCACCCTCACTATCTGCCCTGGGCACCTCAAAGAGGTTTTCACCCAAGGATCTTTTTATTCCATTTTTTTTTTAGAGAGAAAGTTGGGGCACCTCCATGAGGTTTTCACCCTCACTGTCTGCCTTGGGCTCCTCGAAGAGGTTTTCACCCAAGGATATTTTTATTCAATTTTCTTTTTTTTGATGATCAAAGTGTGGGTGGAATAGAGACAAGGCCCTGCTCCACTACCAACACTAATTTTTCCAAATTTTCAATGAACTCCTGCCTCAAAAGGGGTTTCCTCTAGATTTTCAATCGATGCACATTAAGAAGCATGTGGATGGCTTCTTCATCAATGGTCCTAATAAGGACTGAACCATTTTCGTTGCATCTTTCCACTGTATATGGTCCTAAACATTTTGTCCTCAGCTTCCCTTTGAAATCCTTGTATCTTGAGTCATACAGCAACGCCCAATCTCCCGGCTAGAATTGCTTTTCATTAAGGTGCCGGTCATGCCATATCTTTCTTTGGAGTTGAACCACTTCTGAGTGGACGAGGGACTGCATCCTCTGTTCATCTAATCCATTCAGCTTCAATAATATTTCCCGTTGTGCATGGCTGAGATGTAGGTCCAGCTGAGCTGCCACCCTCAATGTGTTGTACTCGAATTCTATGGACAACAGAGCTTTCTTCCCGTAGACCAGCTCATAAGGTGTGAAACCTGTTGTAGTTTTCCAAGTGGTGTTGTAGGCCCAGGTGGCCTCAACCAGGTGATCTTCCCAATCCTTTCTACTTCTTCTCACCACCTTAGTCAGAATCTCTTCTAACGCTCTATTAGTGACTTTCACCTGCCCATTTGCTTGTGGGTGATACGGGGTGGAAGTTTTGTGCTTAATCTTGTGATGAGCGAGCAGGTCTTCAATCAAGTTAGAGGTGAACTGGCTTCCTTGATTGGTGACTAACTCTCTTAGGTAGCCAAACTTGTAGAAGATATTTTCCCTTAAAAACTCAGCCACTTTTTCTTCTGTCGCTGCCTTGATTGCCTTTTTTTTTGCCCACTTTGTCAAGTAGTCAGTGCACACAAGGATGTAAGACCTTTTCTTTGAAGGACGATTGATAGGACCCAAAAAATCCATGCCCCACTTCTCAAATAGCTCGAAGGTCACTTGAGGTTGGAGGGGAATTTCATCCCTTGGAGTCGGTTTCCGCATTCTCTGACATTGGTCACACTGGCTGATGTATCTTCTGACATCTTGATGAAGAGTAGGCCAATAGTAGCCTACCTGTAGAATTTTGAAGGCAGTGCTTTTTGTTGCAAAGTGGCCTCCATAGGGCTCATCATGATAGGTTAGGAGGATGTCAAAGACTTCCTCCTCCTTAACACAACGCCTCAAGATCTGATCTGGGCCAAGTTTAAATAGGTTGTCCCCGATCCAAGTGAGTGGGGCACTCTTCCTCACGATTCTGCTCTTCTCCTTTGAGGATAGATGCAGAGGGAACTGTGCTGAGACCAAGTAATTTTCTATATCAGAAAAGCATGGAGAGAGTACTGAGATAGCAAACAGGTGTTCATCTGGCATCTGGTCATCCACTGTCCCTTCTTCACCTGCAGGCAAATCCAATCTAGACAGGAAGTCAACAACAACATTTTCCTTACCTGGCTTGTCGACAATAATCAAATCAAATTGCTGCAACAAAAGTAACCATCTAATGATACGAGCATTTACATCAGGCTTATTCATTAAATATCTAATCGCAACATGATTAGTATGTACGAATGTTTGATAACCATTGATTTATTGTCTGAAATTTTTTAGGGAATGGACTACAGCCAGGAATTCTTTTTCGGTTATGGTATAGTTCATCTCTGCCTTGGATAGTTTTTTGCTGACAAAGTATATGGCATATGGTAGTTTCTCCTCAACTTGTCCTAAGGCTACCCCTATGGCTTTGTTCGAGGCATCGGTGTGGATGTGGAAAGGTAGGGCCCAGTTTGGACCTCTCAAAACTGGGGCGGATACTAGCTTATCTTTCAACTCATCCAGAGCCCCTTGACAGTCGTCAGTCCATTTAAAATCAACATCTTTCCCTAAGAGGCTAAACAATGGTGAGGCTAGCTTACTGAAATCTTTAATGAATCTTCTATAATATCCTGCTAAGCCTAGAAAACTCTGAACATCTCTTATATTTTGAGGAGGTGGAACCTTTTGGATGATAGCAATATTGCTATGATCCACCTGTAATCCTTGCTGAGAAATTGTATGACCTAGCACGGTCCCTTCAGTCATCAGGAATTCACATTTTTCGGGACTGAGGGATAGGTTCATCTCAATGCACTTGGTTAAAACTTTTCCTAGGTTAGTCAATGCTTCTTGGAAGTTGGTTCCATAAGGAGTAAAGTCATCCATGTAGATCTCCAAGGAATCCTGAACCAATTCTGCAAATATGCTCAATATTGCTCTCTAGAAAGTGGCAGGAGCATTGCATAGCCCAAAGGGAAGGACCTGGTAGGCAAAGGTACCCCATGGACAAGTGAAGGTGGTCTTATCTTGGTCTTCCGGGCTGATTTGGATCTGATTATACCTACTGAACTCATCTAGGAAAGAGAAGAAGTTCTTCCTTGGCAATCCATCCAACACTTGGTCTATGAAAGGAAAAGGGAAATGGTCCTTCTTGGTGGATTTGTTAAGTTCTCGGTAATCTACACAGATTCTCCACTTCCCATTTTCTTGGGCATAAGCACCAGAGGTGAGACCCACTCACTATCAGAGATGGGGTAGATGAATCCTGCATCCAATAACTTTTGCAATTCTTCTTTGAAAATGTCTTTAAGGGCTGGATTCATTCTCCTCTGAGGCTGCCTGACTGGTTTACAATCCTCTTTAATGTAAATGTGATGGGTACAGACCGAAGGGTGGATTCCTTTGATCTCCTTATAGCTCCAAGCGAAAGCATCCAAATGATGGTTCAATAAGCTACACAGTTCCTTCTCCTAGGAGGGAGATAGGGATGAGCTGATTTTCAAGGTTCTTCCGGGGCCAAATTCCACATTCTTAACTCTGGGAGAGGTCGGATCAGCCACACAGAGGTCCACTAAAGCGCTAGCTTGGGTACCTTCCACCAACTCCTCTAATGACAGTGCACTGGGAGGTGGATTTTGAATCAAATTCTCAATCAAGTCATCCTCGTGTTGAGGGCCTCCCCTGGTGGCTTCTACTGTGCACAATGGTGCAGAGTAGACCTCATCCTCATCTCCCTCTTCCAATCAGAGTGGTAAGTCATGTTCTAGCAGAGGTTGGACAGGAGGGTATAGGACTAGCTGTTTGGACATAGGCCGATTCTTGATGGTCATGCTTCCATCTCGACAACTGATGTAAGCATCTGCAGTAGCTAACCAAGACCTTCCCAAAATGAGGGGGTATCTAGTGATTTTTTCCTTTGGCTGAAGGACCAAGAAGCCCGTAGGATACTCCCAAGAGTCAACAGAGACCAGGACATCTTCCACAATCCCTTCGGGAGTCATGGTGGAGCGGTCTACTAAGTACAGTACTGTCGAGGTTTTCCTTAAGGAACTTTGAAGGTTGAGTTTAAGCATAGTGTCCCTGGTCATCACATTAATGGTAGACCCTAGATCAATCACGGTGTGGGGGATTATGGTGCCATTGATGTGGACATCAACTACAGGACTCCTAGGGTCCAAATATTTTGGACAGATTACTTGCCCCAACATTAGATCAGACAGTTGTCCTATGACATTGATAGTTGGGGCATCTCTCTTGAGCCTGCCTGGGTGCTTGAAACACTTCTCATTGATCAATTTGTTGTATATTGGTACATATTTTATGGCCTAGAGAAGTGGTATTTTCACACACAACTACTTAAGTTCTCCTAGAAGTTCAGTCTCCTCTGGGTTTGGTTGTGTGGTTATAGTTATTCGCTTAGGAAAGGGTGGAATGGCTTTGGGTTCACTTTCCTATTTTTCTGCCTCATCCTCTAGGGGAGGAGGTTGACGACCTGGAAGGACCTTCCCAGATTGTAGGTTGATCTCCTAGATCTCCACAGCATAGGTAGGGCATGTTGTCTCCCTAGTGTATACCTGCTGGGCTTGTCTGTTGTTGGGGTTCGGGTTCGGTTGAGCAGGCATCTGGGGTTGTCTTGGAGGAGCAGGAGATAATGGTTGCGGTTGAGCAGGTGGTTGAGACAGAATGGCAGGAAGAGAGTGGTATTGGGGCCTCCACCCTGGCTGAGGTGCATTCCACTGTCGTTGTGGCTGGACATGTGGGTGAAACGAATGAGCAGTAGGTTGAGTATGGTATTGAGATGGATAAGACCACGGTGGAGGTGTGGACTAGGAAGGATGAGTAGGGGGACCCCAAGAAGGTATATGAGTGGATTGGTTGGGGCTATAATAAGCTTGGGATGTCCCTTGCATCCCCTACTAGTAGGGTCTAGGCCAATGTGACCTCCTTTGGTTGAGGAAGTAGAGTGGTTCAGTGGCTACCTCAGTCCCCTAGTACATGGCTTTAAATCTAGGTAAGGTTGGGCATTGGTTGGTGGGGTGGTCTTCCTCACAAACGAAACATACCTCTACTGAGTGCAATGGACACTTGTTCTTAGGGTGCTTCCTCGTACGTTTGGGACAGAAAATGGCCAAAGCCCTCTCAGCTTCCTCTTTCTTCTGTTGGATTCGGAAAGTATCCAGTTGCATGGCAATGGTTTGTCTCATCTCACTTTTGAGGTCTTCCATCTGATTAGAAAACTCATGCTTGGAGAAGGTGGCACTAGCTGAAAGTGGATTCCCCCTACCTCTTTTCCGGGCTACCCTAGAATGGTTTCTAAACACAGTCTTTATGTCCTCATAAAACAGTTGGTAGATGTCTCCCTGAGCTAACAAATGGAGGGTATCTAGAAGGTCTTCAGGGACTCCTTAGAGTAGAACCAGCTTCAGAGATTCAGGATCAAGCGTGCATTTGGCCCGTTATAAGCTAAGTTGGAACATTTCCTCGTAGTCTTCTAAAGACATCACTTCCCATGGTCATTCGAAAGATCTCTCCCTTTGTTTCCTTTGACCTACAGTAGTCTCGATATTTGTTGTTAAAGGCTTGTTGCATCTGAGCCCAAGTTGTGATACTATTTCCAGGTAACCCCATGAACCAGCGTAGTGTTGCATCCTTGAGGGTAGAAGGAAAGGTTTCCAACTTTTGCTTGTCCTCAACATAGTCATAAGTTCGACAAAGGACATCAAACTCAAACAGGAAGGTATCAGGGTCTTCAATGGTCAATCTATGGAAGTGAGGTAAGGCTGAGGGACTTATGTTTTTCATTTTCATGTCCCATTGGTCTCTCAGATGGGAAAGACACCTTTTATTCTCTCCTCATCTCCTATATCGTTTCTGTGTTCGGGCATGGTCTCAAGAGGAATGTTCGCTCGCTCTTCTTCTGTTATAGGATCTTTGTATATCTCTGGAGGTTCACCTATAGGTTCTTGTGGATCACTACCACCAAAGAAGAGAGAAGGGTGACTCAGTGATGTGGTGGGGGTGTTGGGTAAGAATTTTCCGGTATTGTCTCTGTTCCTACGAGGAATGAAATGAAAGATTTTTGGTTGCTTTTGTTTTTGTTTGTTTGTTTGTTTGATTTTTTTTTTGTACCTGCAAAACTGAAATAGATTGAACTGCAACTAACTAAAATCTATCTTGTTGAAATGAAAATGCGGAATTGAAATGAAAGCAGGAAAGGACTAATCTATTTTGCTGAAATGAA
>APFE031757701.1:137889-166080 GCA_000404065.3 Pinus taeda
CTGAAACTCTTCTGTCAGCGGATTAATCGTCTCGTTCAGAAAATGAGTAACATGGTCATTCATCAAGATCTTCGAACATCCAAATCATGTCGATATGTGATCAAACAAAAAATTCACGGCCGTGGTGTTCGCGCAATCTTTTACCAGTCGTGCTTCTGCCCAATGAGTCAGGTACTCTGTCATAGTGATAATATATCTCGCACTCGTGTTTCCTTGAGGTTCAATAGGGCCCACAAAGTCAATCATTCACTTTTTAAAGGGCTGCTACATCATTTGTAGATTCAAAGGCATCTTGTCCCTCCACAATGGTTTACCTATTCTTTGACATACATCACAGGCCTTGAAATGTACTTTTGAATCTTGATGAAGGGTCGGCCACCACAACCTTGCGCGAAGAATCTTCTACGCGGCCTCTCTCCCTACATAATTTCCTCCTGCAGTAACCCCATGTGCATCCATGAGGATATGGCTTCTTTCAAATTCAGGTACATACCTTTGCAGTATCTAATCATTTCCCATCTTATATAGGCACCCCACAATGACAGAGAAACCTTTCGCGCGCACCACTAGTTCCTTCTTCTGCTGGACGGAGCACTCTTTTGGTGTAGTTCCAGTTGTAAGAAAGTGGATTATATCTTCAAAATGTCCATCCGCTATGCACACAGCAAAGAGTTGTGCATCAGGCAATCCTTCCTCAAGACTAGTAGGTTCCACTCCTGTCTCAATGTGCGATAGGTGATCTGGTCTCGCGTTCAATCATCTAGGTTTCACAACAACTTCAAAAATCATATCCTTGGAACAATAAAATTCATCTACATATGTGCCCCCCCAACACAGGCTTATTGACCAAGTATTTCAGAGCAGAATGATTTGTATACATTTTGAAGTTTTCCCCTCGCAAGGAGTGTCAATATTTCTAGAGTGCATACACCATAGCCAGTCCCTCGCATTCAGTGGTGGAATAATTCTTTTTTGCTTTAGACAATCTGCAACTTGGGAACGCGATAGGGTGGTCCAAGCCCTCGCCACCATCTTGTGTTAGTACCACTCCCAGTGCTATACACAATGCATCAACATGGACATGAAACTCCTTGTCCCAATTTGAGAAGACCAGGATCGACGCAATGACCATCTTTTCTTTCAATGCATCTAGGCTTTTCTTACAATCATCATTCCAGCAGAACGTGACATCTTTTTTCAAAAAAATTTCCATCGGTGCGGTGATCTAGGCATAGATTTTGATGAACTTCCTATAGTATCCCATATGTCCCAGGGTAGTGCACAGTTGTTTCGCACTTCGCGGCACTTCCAAATTCAGAATCACTGCAATCTTTGTGGGATCTACCATCAATCCCTGTCTGCAAAGTACATGTCCCAACAGGTTCCCGAAAGGAACGAGGAACGTACACTTCTTGAGGTTAAGCGCGATTGGGTATCTTCAGCAGGTATTCAGCTTCAAGCGTAAGCTCACTACATGGCACTTAACTAATCCAAATACAGTCCAATCATCAAAATAAACTTCCAAGAATTTGTGAATATATTCCTTAAATGTTGCAAGAACCACACATGAAAAGATGGTCGATGGGTTATTTAATCCAAATGGCATGACCGTGTATTGAAAGCAACCTCACTCAATCACCAAGGTTCTCTTTCTCCTATCTTCTAGTGTGATTTTGATTTGGTGGTACCTTGAGAACCCATCAGTGAAAGAATATGCATCCTGCCCATCTACATTGTCCAACACCTCATCTGTGAACGGGGTTGGGAATGAATCGTGCACACAAGCATCATTCAATTTTTTGAGATCTACATATATTCTTATCTTGTCCTTCTGCTTCTTTTCCTACACGACCATTGGACTTACCCAATTGGATTCTTCCACCGGTTCAATGATTCTTGCTATGAGCATTTTGTCTAGTTCTATGCGAACCTTCTCCCTATATTTCAGATTTAAGTGTTAAAGCCTTTTCTTAACTAGCTTTGCATCAGATTTTAACATAATCCTCATCATCCATAAATCTCCAACGATTCCCTTTAAATCTATAAACTTGGTTGGGAATAAGTCTAGGTACGCATGGAGTAACTTAGTGACCTTATCCACTATCGCATCATCCCCGTAGTCATTGAGCATTGCAAACTTAGGATCGACCTTTGTACCAATGTTCACCCGCTTCGTTTTTACCGGCGCAGTGATGTCAGTGCTCTCAATCTGTGGTCCTTAAACCTCAAAATGGCCTTCTGTTTTTGGAATGTTAATTTTCAGTGGATCTTCGTCTTCTTCTTCAGTGCTTACATTATAATGTTCTAATGCGCAGTACAGCTAAGTTGCCCATTCAGGCTGAATCTATTCTATCAGCTCCTATGGTATCCTAAAGATAGCTGCCTTTACCTCTTGTAGCGCTTCATCAATGTTGTCCCACCGTCTATCTTTAAAATTGAAGGTCATCATGAACCCTTCACGTAGGATATCCCATTAACTTGTTCCATGGCGGAGCTCTGTCTCTATATACCAATTCATTGGTATAACATCTAGGGTATGACAAAACAGGTGCAGCCACTCAGGTTGTGGCTTCTCTCCATAGACCTTTGTCCACTTGGCCATGTGTGCATGTGGATCATCCTATCCATCATACTTGTCTATTAGTCGCATCTCAGGCTTCCCAAGCCATGTGCACATCATTCTCCTGTAGTCACGCCAGTCCTCAAAGCTCCCTCTATGCACACCCCACCACTTGCGGGCATAGCGCATAGTACCCAATTCAAGGCCTCGAAATGTTGCTTTTCTGACACCTCCCTTTCAAACTTGTCTAGGAAAGTATCTACCTCACTTAACCCTTCATAAGTTGGAAGATCCCTCACTTCTGTCGATATGCAACATAGAAACCTTGTCATCATATTACCATTCAGCGTGGTTACCTCATGTAACCGGCTCTTCCATTGCTCTATCTCCTCATCAGAATCCGATGTACAGGAGCTTTTTCACTCCCATGAGATGTGTCCGTCCACAGTGGGATTTAGCCAGCCTTGCTCTCGCACAATTATCAAGTAGATGATGTCCAAATCGTCGTCACTTTCATAGTAGAACATTGGCTCGGTGTAGTGTGATCTCTCAACAGGGTCTAAGGGTATAACTATGCATAGAGACCTCTTCTCAGAAACCATCTTGCGCTTGTTAAGATTAATCATCTCATTCATGTCAGTGGCCCAATCAATTCCTAAGGGCGCACAGGAGGGATTCCTGTCATCAACAATCTCTATTACTTAAAAGTCTCCTAACGCGCTCGCTCCCTCAATATCCACAGTGATTCCCTATAATCTCCCCATAGGTATTATCTTTTGCTGGTTTGCCATTCGCAGCTGGATAGGAGACCAATGTAGCATAGGCCTCTCCATGCACTCCCATGTCTGCTTCAGCAGAACGTTTGTGTTTGATCCTAAATCCAGAATTACTTGGTCCATCTCGTATTCTCCAATATACATGGTTAGCCTCATTTCTCTTCCTGTCCTAGTATTGTGTTTTCCAATCTTCTGGATTACACGTGGTTCTCTTGGCGCGGTCCTAGCACATCTGTTAATGAGTTCCTACAATCCTTTTACAGCCTTACTGTCATGCAGTAGCTTCATGCATGTTTCCAGGAACATTGTAAGCATAGATGGGTCCATTTCTGACTCCAGTCTATCTTTTCTTTCTGAAGTGGAAGCAGCAGTGAAGGTCTTCTTAGCTTCCACAAAGGTTTCCTTAGCACATTCCAAATCAAACTCTGCTTCTTTCATTGGAGCCTTGCGAACCCAGGCACTATCTTCAGGTTGTTTTCCTTTATTATCGTCCGTCTCGATTCCACTTCGGAGCACAATTTTCACATTTGGATCTTCCTCCCATGCCTCAGACCTCATCATCTATAGGTTCTGATTCGGGAGAGGTGGTAGCACTCCCTCGTCACGTGCCCTAGCTATCAGCGTAGGACAATCCTTTGTCTTATGATCAAACAAGGTACAATACAAACATGATGGATGTGTTGGGTTCATACAATCACGAGCATAATGTCCTGGCCCTTTGCATTTGTAGCATATTAACTGTCTGCAACCTCGTCTAGGTCCTGCTCCACTTCGACCTCTTTTGCGTCCCTGAAATCCAGTTCGCACCACTCCTACATTCAGGTTTAGGTGCCGTGTTTCAGCCTGAACTCTATAGGTGGGAGTTCTATCCATCATCAACACATAGCTTCTACAAGTACGCTCATCTTTTCCAACTAATCTACAAAAAATACAAAACATCTGTTGTGAATTCTGCATGTACTTCTGTAACAAATGGCAGTTGTTCATAGCATGCTTTCCTCCTATTTGACAAATTGTGCACCACAAAGCAGGTTTCGTGCTAGGTCTTGCTTGTGATTCTAGCCTTAATGGCATCGGTCCTCCTCCTGCGAGGTAATTCACTAACATAGGGTAGTGGTCCTTATCATGACCCTGACCCTTGCATTTTATGCACCACACCTCTTCGCGCACTCTGGTCGAGCTGTCCTGTCCTGCTTCAGAGTCTGCATCTCAAGGCATAAGTTTTTCAACTGTGTGTGGATTTTATGAACTCCCAAGTTAGGATCCTGCATAGAGGTTTCATGTAGCCTCATCACAATATCCAAGGCCTCTTCCTGAGTCGTTAACCTCTGTTGCGACAACGCGTTCCTGAAATGTGGTGTTAGTGATGCTACAAACCATTCATGGTGTTGTCCATCTGTCAAAGTCATATTAGCTTCGCGAATTATGCACTTCAACCTCTGATCCAACTCCCAAGGAGTCTCGCTTGGTAGCATTATGATCTCTTTGAACCCAATGATTGACTGCGCTTTTGGCTTCAGCTTGCTAAATTCTCTATTTAGCGCAATTTGGATATCTGTGATTCCCGCATTCAGATTGTCATTAGAATTCTTAATATAATAGGTCAGCGCGCAATCCTAAAGAACACTGACCAACATCACTTTCTTTAAATTATCATCTATAACTCCTTGTGCTTCCCATATGGCTCTTGTCATGAATGAAAACTGATCCAGATATTCATTTCCTACTCCCTTAAACACAGGCAACTTTATCGCGCTTGCCATATTGACTTGCAGTGGTGGCGGAGGTGGTATGGGTGAAGATGGAGGTGAAGGGGGTGAAACTGGTGGTGGTGTAGGTGGGGGTGTTATGCGCGGAATCCTCTGCCTTATCAAATTGATCAAACCTCACAGGGAGACCTTCGCGAGCTCTTCCTCATCCCCTCGCAAAGGTGAAATCAAAGGGTTATTCTCTAGTTCCTTACTTTGTTTCTGTAGGTTTTTCCACTTCGCGTAGCTTCGGACATCAAGGTAATTGCATAACCCTCTTTTCACACAATAGCATTTTAATCCAAGTATTCAGAGACTTTACTTACTTACCTTGCGGTCCTTTGATAAAGTGTCGCTCTACCTCGCTATAGCTGACTGAAGTATATACCGCAAACTCAGTAATGAATCCTCCTATAATCCGATCGAGCGAGTGATCAACAGTGCGTGTGATATTATCTTCCAATCATTCCAATCTGTGCACCAACTCTGGGGTCCACACAATAGGATTGTTGATTTTCCACCTTCCTTGGCTCTCTTCTAGCTTCATGATCCACTTGTACAACTCAACAGGGAAATTTGTGAAGAATATTTCGTGGATCTCTGTGTATAGGTAGTAGTCTAACCTCTCTTCTTTTGTCAGTTGTGGGTTCCTATTTTCTTGCGCCGTGAACTCGTGTATCCTTCTATCCAACCAACCTTCAATTTCCTTATTAGTTGGATTCCAATGATACGACATCAGACATCTCTATGCATATTCCGGTCCTGCTAACAGAATCATTTGTTGGCTTGATGGGGCCTGACCCGTGTTCAGAGTTAATTAGCCAAACAAATCCATGTACTACTGTCCCTTTGGACAATAGCCCATGGAGCGCAGAATGAGGTCTCACCCGAAGCATTATGGGGGGATGCTGGAACCAAGTTTCCGCACCCTTGAGATGTTTGAGGGGTCGGTTTAATCCAACTGTGAACACCTTCGTGCAGGTCACTTCGCGTGTTGTCCTGACCTGCGAGACCTTTGCGATATGTTATGATCACCTTCGTGTATCCCTAACTGGGGGCTGAGGTGCTTTCACACTTCTAAAGAAATGATTTGTGCTACTTCCCGAAGTTACACCACAAATCTTACTTATCTTCTTATAACAGTTAGTTATCTTGATGTAAATAGATACTTTATCTTATATTCACTTTATCAACACAATCATATAAGTTCGCACATCATATAAAAAATATAAATGAAAATTATATCTGATACATTCAATGCAAAAAACATGAAAAAGATACACAGAAATGATGTAAAACTTCTCTCTATTACTTCTCCAAAGGTTACAGACTCAACTCGCCCTGCTCACTTAGCTACAGGGGTCCGCACACTCAATTGCGGACTACTAGGCCTTTGCGCACTCAACTGTAAAGCCTTCTCCTACTCTATGACCCAAAGAATTGACTCGACACTTAGATAAGACTCGATCCTTCATCTATTTTCCATTGATTCTCTAACTGATTTAAAACTTAGAGCCTCGCTCTATTTATACAATCCCATTGTCCACAGACCATGGGTAGATTTCTAAAGCCAACATTACATTACAAAACTGAGGGCAGAAAACCCTATGAATAATTTACAATCTTCACGCTCTGCACCCACAAAACATGGAGTCTTTACATCGTATTTGGTCAAAATCTGGGCTTTAAGCCCAAAAACTTTCCTTGGGGGATCCTGCACCCAACACCAAGCTACATTTATGTGCCTATTGAATAACATGTTGTGTCCTTATTTGGACAAGTATGTCATTATTTTTATCAATGACATACTGGTGAACTCAAAGTCAAAAGAAGAACATGAGAAACATCTATTTTTGGTACTATAATTGTTGAGAGAGCACAAGCTATATGGGAATCTCAACAAGTGTGACTTCTTCTAGTCACATATACACTATTTGGGACATATTGTCTCCAAGGAGGGAATCACACTCGATGCTAAGAATATTAAAACTATAAGGGAGTGTCCAAATCCAAGGAAAGTGGATGAAGTTAGGTCATTCATGGGTTTGGTAGGGTACAACAAGAGATTTATTTGAAACTTCTCTAAGGTACGACATCCCATTACAACATTGCAGAGAAAGGAGAAGCAATTTCAATGGACTGCACAATGTGTAGAAAGCTTCAAAAAACTAAAGAAGTTACTTACAAATGCATGAGTATTGAGAATTACATATCCTAACAAGGATTTCTTGCTATGTACAGATGTCTGCAAGGAAGGACTCCATGGAGTTTTGATGTAAGAATGGAAAGCGACATGCTATGAAGTTAAATTAGCATGAGGTGAACTACATCACTCATGATTTAGAGTTCACTACCATCATTCATGCTCTGAAGATGTGGAGGCATTACCTCCTCAACAAGAAATTCACACTCACGATAGACCATATTGGAATTAAGTATTTTTTTGGAAAACCGAAGTTGAATGGTAGACAAGAAAGATGGTTAGCCATACTCAGTGAAATTGAATTTGAAATCCAATACATAAAAGGTAAGGAGAACAAGGTTGCTGATGTCCGAGAAGAAGAATTTAGGAAGCTCATTTGGAAATAATAATTTTTGGTACAACAAATTTGGCAGAAAAAGTTAGAAGTGTTGGACTTTAGGATGATAAATATCAACAAATGATAGAAAAAAATTTGTATAATGGTAAGGATGAAGAGTATAGACTCTTTGAGGATGGCTTAATATGGTTCATAGGAAAGATATATGTTCCTAACAGTGGTGAGGTAGAAGGGATAATAATGAAAGAATTTCATAATAATTCTTGTTCAGATCATCCAGGTTATCAAAATACCCTTACAATGATCCAAAGGTCCTATTACTGGCTGAATTTGAAAAAGGAAGTGGCTGATTTTGTGGCAAGGTGCATAGAGTTCCAGCAAGTAAAGGCTGAGTGTAGACATCTATTTGGATTGTTGCATCCTATCCCCATTCCAAAGTGGAAGTGGGAGGTAATTTCTATTTCATTATCAAATTTCCCAAAACATCTAAGTTGCATGATACAAACATGGTGGTAGTGGACAAGCTTAGCAAGGTAGCTCATTTTGTGGCAGTCAAATCTACCAATTCCACTAGAGACATAGCAAAAATACTCATAAAGGAGATTGTGAGACTTCATACCATCCCCAAGAAGATCATATTAGGTAGAGATGTTAGGTTCACTTCTAGGTTTTGGATGGAATTATTTACAAGATTGGGAACAAAATTAGTATTTAGTACAACTTATCATCCACAAACAAATGGGAAAACAGAGAGGGTCAATCAGATCCTTCAGGACATGTTAAGGATATATGTGATGTATCATCCCAAGAGATGGGAGAAATATCTTCCATTTTTGGAGTTTGCATACAATAATGGACACCAAGATCCATAAAAATGAGCCCCTTTGAGGAATCATATGGAAGGAGTTGTAACACTCCCATTAGCTAGAGTGACCCAATTAACAGAATCTATATAGGACCTTATATGCTCAGGGACATGGAACAAAAATTTTAGAACATAAAGAAAAACTTGAAGGTGGCACAAGTTATACAGAAAAGTTATGCAAATCATCATAGAAGACACAAGGAGTTATAAGCTGGATAACATGTTTACTTAAGAGTCAAACCTAGAAGGATCTCCTTGAAAATTGGGACGTGCGTCAAATTGGGACCACAATATTTTGGACCATTCAAATTCCTTGAAAGGATTGGGCTAGTAGCATGTAGGTTGGATTTAACTTCGTCACTTAAAGTTCATGATATTTTCAAGATATATGTTGAACTATAGTCACGTGATTGATCGGTATGTGATACAGGTGGAATTGGAAGGAGATTTCCATCCAGAACTAGTGTGCATTCTAGATCAAAGGAGTCTCAAGCTCCGAAATTGAGCCATAGAACAATTCAAGGTGCAATGGAAGCATTTTGGGCTAGAGGAGGCATCGTGGGAAATGTTTGATGGCACAAAAGAAAAATTCCCTTTCTTGTTTGCCAGATAAAGCAAGCTTGTATAAACTATAAATATTGTATAGAGTTTTGTATATAAAGCTCCATGGAAAATATTATTTTACATTTTGAAATTTTATATGGATTATCAATGGAAGAACACCGAGGGCAATGCGCCTGCAAGGGGGAGGGGACTTGCTGTACTATGTAACAACCCCCCCATTTATATATAGTAATAGCTAATATTAGACATATAAATGGGGACCCTTTTAAATTTTTAGTCTTTGAAAAATAAATCCTAACTCTAAGAAATTTCCTTGAAAACTCTTAGAAAACAACCCAAGTTTAGGATCCTTATCGCAAATCACATTTCACATTTTTTCATGTAAATACCTTTAAGTAAATCCTGAATTGCGATATGTGATCAAATCTCCCACTGCGATATGCTAATCAAAATGCCTTCAGAATTCATAATCTCACTTCGTAGAAATCACAAATAAATAAGCCATGCCATTGTGTCATCCTTTAATGATTTGCAAAATGTGATATTGTGATATTCTCAATCGCATTTCACATTATAAACAAGCAACGCTATATTACATCATTTAAAAGTTGTGATGCGAGAATCAAGCACCAAGCGTGGGAAGTAATTGTGTTAATGGATGGTTTGATAGGGTAGTTAATGTTTAGCAGCTCGAGGAGAAGCAATGATGTTTCAAGTTATGGCTAGTTAACATTGAATATCTCATTCGAAATCCTCCCATGATTCAAAGTCATTTCAGAGAGCTTTCATCCTTAATTTCCCTATATCGTTTGCATTGATATATCTCTTCCATTTCAGGAAAGCTTCAAAAGACATGTCATTGCGGAAGGTGATGCAAAAACAGAAAAAGAAGAGCATTACAGAGTCTGAGTTATCATAAACGTCTCCTATATTCTATGATATGGTCTGCAGCACCAATGGGGGAGCAATAGCATGAAAGGTCATATACAATAGGCTTGAGGATGAGCGTACCAAAGTTACCGTCGTAAAGGTAATGACCGACTAAATAAAACCTTCAGGAGTCCAATTTAAAGACGTTGTCTGTTCTTTCCTTCACAGAATAGGAGCGAAAATACTCCCATCTATAGATATGGTTAGGTGGGTGGTGGAAAACCTCACTATTGAAGACATGCAATTCAGAAACTCTAAAATGGAACTCATGGGGTCATTCAAAGCTGAAGAATTGAAGCAAATGTACTATATAACTGACCCTCAGAATATATATGACAGTTCATACCTCACCAACTTTGCAAAGAAAAATGAAGAACCTTTCAAAATGATCCAGGGCTGGAGGGTACTGGAGAACAAGTTCAAATTTGACAAAAAAGGTATGTATCCTATAGCCTCTTTAGCTAACTCCTACAACTATGTTGTTTCTATGTTATGTAGGCTATACAAATTACCTAATAATGCTAAGTTTTCCATAGAAAGGATTACTTTAATTGATGCCTGTGTCAATTCCCACATTATGAATTGGGCCACTATTCTATTTGATAACCTAGCCACTGTCATCACCGAGTATTGTCAAAAGAGATCCTCCTCCATAGAAAACCTTCCTCCATTTTATTTCAATGCTGACATCATGGATGCCATCTATTTATACACTAAATTTCCAATCATGGGTTGGAAATGGACCTTGCAGAACCCCTACCCTATCCATCTTAGCCATAAACAGATTTGGGAATCCCATTACATACCTCATTTCTATAAAATATGCCATGCCATTATTTTTCCATTGCAGCAATTAATTTTAATAAGAAAGCCCATAGGCTTTCCGAAGAAGCCTCTACAGACCTTCTAGTAGTGGGAAAGTATTTTGTTGAAGAATGGTTTACATACATCAGGGTTTTTGGCAGTATAGCAAACCTACATGTCCTCCCTTTGTATGTCTCTGAGAAATTATTAGCAAGAGAAATAGCCCACTAGACTATGGGGAAAGGCTTGACAAAAGTCCTAAAAGAAAGCAAGAAGTCATTATGGCCATCTTTCCCCATTTGGTGTGGTTCCTTTTCATTAGCAAATTTTAACCATGCAACCAAAGAGTCAGTAATTCTAGAATGCCTTAGGCTCCATACTTTGTTGAAAATGAAATTTGATCCAGAAAAAATAGCACATAACATTACTACTACAGTAAAGATCAAGCCTTATAATCATGAGGCTAATAATTTTGAAGACCTTTTGCAGTCAGCCAAATCCTTCAAACACGCATTTGAGTGGGCAAGGGAAAATCTGAGTCCTGAAGATTTTGAAAGCTTTCAGGAGTTCAGAAATAAAAGGTTCAAAATAATTCTGTTGCATTTGTTAAAAATCAAGGACAAGCCTACACCCAGTGTGACTGTCAATAGCGAGGGACCTAATTATTGCATAGAGTCTCAAGTGAATACAGGGAAAACACTGGATACAGGGAGGGCCCAAGACACCGAGAATATAGCCGAATCTAGCAGGAGGTCAGCTGAAAAGCAGGGTACGAGAAGCCCACCTAGAGACATAAGTTTTGAGATCAAAAGCAAAAGTTTGGAACAGGAGTGAGATCAATTCAATAAAATACTGCAAAACACTCCCAAGACAATGGATAACTAGGAAACCATGGAATATCAAACTCCTCTACATATTCAGAAAAATATAGAATCTGAACCGATGGATGAGCAAGTGACAACATCTTAGCAGACTAAAATCATTCATGCTTTGCCCACATCGGAAATTGTCTTAAAGGTGACTAAAATCCCTCCTATAGATGTGTTCTACAGCCTGCTACACAAGGATGTAGTAAGAAGACAAAGGGAAAGAAGGAGGCTAGAGACACCCGAAATCCCACCTGGGAATGAACCGATGGACATAGTCTGGAATGACATTGCTTCCAATCTAGTTAAAAACTTGACCAGACTCTCACAGTTTATAGGGGCATATGCAACTGCCACCATGGATAAAGCTACTGAGATATCTATTTTGTTGAACGAAAAGGAAGAGAAGATTGCACACTCAAGCAACAACTCAAAACAAAGAAGGCAAGTGTGAACATGCAGGCCACTTAGCAGCTAGCCCAATTGCAATAGAACATGGAGGTGTTGAAGGTAAGCCATGAAGAAGACATATCGACCAAAAACATGCAACTCCAAGACTTGTAGCGAGCCATGAAAAAGAACAAGGATGTTCCTACTATCGAGGAATTCATCAAAGAGGCACTAGAGCTAAATTCCCTCCTATTAAAATAGTAAGAACAAATTTTCCAAAAGATGTCACATATCGCTCCTTATTTTATTACCAGTGACTAGCTAACAGATAAGGCGATTGACCAAAGAACTGAATTTCCTGATCTAAACACAAGAATCTCAGAATCCATCGAGTGGTAAGAAATAGAAGAGGGAAGAAAAGCTAATCTTCCTGAGATCAAAGAGACACATAAGGACATTCTATTCATGGTTTGGGATTTGAGGATCAAACAAGTTGAATTAGGAGTGGAAAAAGTAGTCAGGGTGTCAAAGAACATAGTAAAGGCAGTAAGCCATACTTTGTATGCCACCAATCTAGTGAAGGAAGGCAACCCGAAAGAACTGCGCGATCTAAATGACTTGCATAAAAGATGGAAGGAAAGAGTGGAAATCCAAAGTGGAGCAATCGAAAAGATAGTGAAGGTTGACTGAGAGGCGTATTGGAAATACCTTGTCAAGCCACATAGCCAAATCATGAGCCTTAACAGCTCACTCCATTCAACTTAGTAGATGATGCAACCTCTCACAGATGTTATTTTCGCAGGACAGGTCAGAACATAGTTTTGGGAACCTCATCAAGTCAAATTGATGGCCGAATATATGTGATTTAAAAGACAATCCGATAGACAAAAAATCATTATCATAGTCTCTGCTCATCAAGTCTCTTTCATTTTTAGAGTTAGTTAAGTAGTTAGGAGGAAGTTTGTTTAAAACCTCCTCAAATTTTTGTATAATCTAATATTGAACATTAGTTAGAATAGTATGGGGGTTTATGCAGTGCATTATATTAGATATCATTTTGGGATTCAACTGCGTTAAGTAAGTCATTCACATATGACGATTTCCATGAGAGGTAGTCATAATTGACTAATTTCTCATGATTTTTTGAATAGTTCACTTAGCATTGGGTGATGCTCATAGGGGTGAAGAAGTTGAATTGAAACTAGTGAAATGAAGCACATAGCGTCAATCATCACTTCTAGGGCTTGCACCCGGTAACTAGGACTTCCTGGGAGGTCACTCATCCCAGATTGCCTTTGGCTCAAGCGTGCTTAACTATGGAATTTTCCCCACAATCAAGCCCACTTAGCTTGCTACCCCATTTGCAAAATCTTAGCAAGTATTGTGCCTCGTGAACCATTCAAGTAGAGATCCCTTCACTCTTTTTGAATTTAAGTATGGGGGTTTAAGCAGTGCATTATATTAGATATCATTTTAGGATTCAACTGCGTTAAGTAAGTCATTCATGTATGACCATTTCCATGAGAGGTAGTTGTAAGTGAACTATTCAAAAAATCATGAGAAATTAGTCAGTTATGACTACCTCTCTTGGAAATGGTCATACGTGAATGACTTACTTAATGCAGTTGAATCCCAAAATGATATCTAGTTAGAATAGTATTTATACCCTTCTCGTGCATTTAGGGAAAGGTTCAGAATTTTATCACAAACATTTGCAAAGAATGCACTTTTGTAAGTTTGTGAATGCTTTGGTGAAATTGTGGAACATCGTTTGTTTTAGATATTAGACTACTTTCCTTTGTTGATGCACTATTATATACTTGGAAGATAATTTGATATGAAGAAAGAAGTTGATCTATGTCATTAGTCAAATGAGAAGAACTTCACATATATGGTACTTCTATCTTGTATGATTAGTTCTATTTTTGTTTAATTGTATATGAGATATGTTCTTTTTGTTAAGCGTTAATTGCACTATTGTATGATGCCTAGCTGATTTTTTTTATTTTCATATATAAATCATCAAATATATGTGATATAGTTTATATATTTCTTTGACTAACTATTTTGTCAAAGAAATTATCTTTATATGTTATCACCTTTGTTTTATGTGTGATTGATCTTTATTATCACATGTCAAACATATATCTTTTTAGATCGCATATCACACATAAATACCCAGGTTTATATTAGATTAAGTTAGCTAGAGATTTGCATGGTAGAATAGTCATTTAGTTATCATTATACTATTTGTAGTCACTTGAAAACCACCCACTCTTATTTTAAAATCCACACTGGGAAACTAGTCCCATCATCCCCAGTCAGAGGCACCACGTTAAACAGAAAAGGATTTGTCTTAAGGTCCGGACTGGGTGGTTATCCCCCATGTTGGAGCAGCAGAAATCTGAGGCTTCAACATTTTGGCACTAGAAGGAGGGCCATATGACTATGAATGGAATATAAACCTAAATATCAATCGAAAAACATTCATAAGAGTCAAAACCCCTCCAAAACTTCTACACCTTCTAGATCTCGCTCAAAACCTTTGGATCAGAAATCTGAAGTTGTAGAAACATCTCCCTCATTTCCTGAAGTAGTAAGACAACCACCTTCTCTGGATTACAATCCTGAGTCTCATGAAGTTCACTCTTTGATACAGAAATTGGAATAGATATCCATTTCTGCCGAGAAACAAGAGAGACTTGAAGCGTCTGAAGAGAGTATTACTTCCTTATTATGAGAAACTAGTGTATTAACTAGATTGCAAAGTGAAAGGCTTGGAGTAACTCCTTTTGAGTTTCCCATCCCTCCATGACGTAGGAAAGTTATCACATCAAGATTTGAAACAGATACCAGTGATATCACACCACCCTTCCATCCATTCACTTCTCCATTCACTTCTACTCAATCCACTTTTTCTCAGCAATCCACTTCTCCAACTAGTCTTGCTACTAGTAGTACTAAATCAGTAGTAAGTTCTTCACCATCTATACCTACTTCTAGACCAACCTTCCTATCTTCCCAGTCTTCGACTCAAGTTATGGCCAATCAACCTGCTCAACCTTGGATAAATACTAGTGTTGTTCTGGTTGCTAATCCAAATGCTCTCCCAGCAAACCTAGAAAAATGATTACCTAAGTACAATCCTGATGATGGTCTTCCTGCAGAAGAACATATTAATAACTTTATGCTAGCCATGAATCTTAATGGAGTTTCACATGAAGATGTTGTAATCAGAGTGTTTCCTGATACCTTCCAAGGATCTGTTAGATCTTGGTATTTGTCCCTTCTAGTAGGCTCAATAAGGTACTGGGACACTTTTCAAGAAGTATTTCTTGCAAAATTTGGTGATGATAGGAACATAACATCCTTAATCAATGATCTTTCTAACTTAAAATAAAATCAGATGAAATGATCAAAGACTTCAACTCCAGATTTAACAAGTTACTAAACAAGATGCCAACTATCTCAAAACCTACAGTTGATGTACAAATAAAATGATATATATCCTCCCTTCTTTCTAATAATGTGATTTTTGTAGATAGAGCCAATAAGGCTATCCTTGTAGAAAACATGAATGAAGTTCTGCCTGTAGAAAGAAGAATTATTGCTTTAGAAAAGAGGTCGGTAGCAAACAAAAGGAAGTCAAAAAAGGTAACATTCAAAGATGATTAAAAAAGGAAAACTTCAAAGAATCCTTTTGATCTTGAAGGCCTCCAGAAAGTGTTAAAGATCATGTCCAATGAAATGGTCAAAATCAAGAAGCAAGTTGTAGAGTATTTTTCTCCTAGGAAACATTTTTGCTCATTTAAAAGAAACCCTTCTTCTGCATTGCAATCACCGAATATTATTTCAAATGCTGAATCGAATGAAGAAGCATAAGAAGACTCACCATCTGAAGAGGAAGCCGAAATGGAAGAATTTCAATTAAATGGAATGTTGAATTCCATTCTACCATTTGAAGAGGAAGCATAAGCTATGCCAATAACTACAAGAAGTAAAAACTCTCCTGATATGTCTATAACAAATCAGAAACAGAAAATTGCTACTCCTGCAAAGGAGAAAATGGTAAGTAAGAAGTCTAAGACTAGTCAAACTGATCCTATTCCACTAGATCCCCCAAATGCTTACAAAACATTGGTAATATTAGATACAGTGGAATATAACATAGTCAAAGATATGAAAGAGACCGGAGAAAATATTTCATTACATGAGCTGACTAAACTCGAACAACAACAAAAAATTATATTGAGTTAAAAGAAGTTCATGTATCCCCTCTACCATCTGTTGTAGTTACTCAAGCTACCTATGATATGGGAAATTCTCCCTCATCTTCAAATAAAGTAAATCCATAGATTTAGTTTTAATAGGTGATAGTTCTATTTCTCATACACATCCATTCCTCCTTACTTGTGATATTTTCAACAAAAATGTCCATAATTGCCTTGTTGATTTAGGAGCCTCTTCAAATATTATGACAAGGACCGTGTGTACTGTTATCACTCAGGTTGTTCCCTGGCTCTAGGAGGGAATACGGCCGAGGTAACCACTAACCAATCTTTTAGCTGCAGGTCCTAGCCTACCTACAACCAGAGAGGGCTCTCTCTTTGTAATCTAGCTTTGTTTTGGAGTATCTTAGGCGAGTTATGAAGCACAAGTTTTTGTTTGATGTTTGGAAGGTGACATTCAATAGAATAAGGCGGTAAGTTGAGGGAAGTTCAGACCATTGGGTTGATGGAGTCTAATGGAAATGAGCCTCTGGGATGGTTTCTTTGGCAATAAGACAACTACAAAGCAAGATAATTAAACACAAAACAAATTTGAAGCTGAAATAAGATGAAATGAAGTCAAGAAATGAAAGGCAATCAAGGATCTTTCATTATGTTAATAGAGGGAAATTGTATAAACATTATCAGGGAGCAGTTAAGAATTCCTTGATGACATTTAGGGTGAAAGAACCAGGGGGGCAAGAGAAATCAAGAATTCTTGCCTATGATAGTCCTGTAGAAAACATAAAAACTTACAGGAATTGAACACAAAGTACAACAAAGTAAATTCTGGGTTATCCTTCTTTCCTGTAACTTAGAACATGATATTTAGATGATAAGTAAGACACAAATATAGTAAAATAAGAGTACAGAAGACTTATTGATCCATGTATTAACACAATAATTATGCAATATATCCTTTTTCCATCGATTCCACAATAGTAAGTTCACCAACAAAGCATTCCAACAATTTTTATTTCTGAAGAGTTCTCAAAAAACATACAGCGCAGGTCTAGAATGATATTCACCAGCCAACAATAATACATATCTTTAGCAAGTATTTATAGAAGTTTTACAAAATATCCCATAGGGAAATATCTGGACATAAACTTATCCATCTACTCTGACAGAAGCAATAACTAATGTGGGAAAAAACTGTGTAGCAATAACTGAGGAAATAAATGCGCTTTATTGGCTGCTGTAGGTGTCCTATTTGTTGTTGACCCTTTGACTCTAATAGTCGGTTGATGACCTCTTTGCTGATGTGCTGTCCTGACGTGCTGTCTTTTGCCACCTGTGCCTGAGTTTGTTTGAATGCTTTTAGCGCTAATTCCATCCACTGTCGATTTGATTTTCCGATAGCAGAGCCATATAATGCAATTTGCTTGTTATGCAAACAATCTCAAGAAGAAAATAAAAAATACTTTAAGATCTCAAGCAGGCTTTGCCACCACTGATCTGTTGGTAATTGATGCTTTCTCAATTTAAATAATGTTTCATTAGCTTCAGTGTATGTGTAATAATTTGGCCAGACTGGAAAGAGATGTGCTATCTCATGCTCAATGTAAAAAAAGTCTTCCAGTTTATCATACAAACTTTGTCCAGACGGAGGCACTGTCTCTTCTGAGCCACTTGATGATGCTGTAATTTGATTTTGCACATAAGTATTTAGCCTATGTGCATATTTTTCTTGTTTTAACAGCCTCCCAGTGCTAGTGACCAGGCTGGGTAAACCTTTGCTCTGTAATACTGAATTTTTTTGTCTGAAGGCACTTACCTCTGTCTGCATTTCTTGACATTTTCTTTCTATAGTTTGAACAAAATTTCTCATGGTCAGCACCTTCTTGACTCTTACAATAGTCTTTGTCCTGTTCTGAATATTTAGAGCTGCTAGCTACTCACCAATACGAGTATTCAGAAGAAGTATCAATTGATTGGCTTGCTCAAGCTTATCTGCCAATAATGCTCTGGCCTTTTGAGTTTCATATTGAGATACCCCCATCAATTCTATCTGGTCAAAAATAGTTTGTATTGTTGTCCATTGATTAGCAATAGCTTGGCCAATCTTATCCCACAAAATTGTTTTTATTTTTGTCAGGGTTCTATGGAGAGTGAGGTCCTTCTCCAAGGCCTTTATTTTTTTCTCTAGGGCCTTTACTTCACTGGTCTTCTCTGCAACGGTCATATTTGATTTGTCATAACTAGCCTCAATTTTGGCTAGTTTTTCCTTGGTTTCCTTCATTTCTACCATCTGTAATTCCAAAGCCTTGATTTCTTTCATCATACCTTCCATGCTTAAACTGGCCTCTTGCAATGCACTTGTTGTAGCTGCTGTTGAAGTTGAGGCACCTGGTGTTGAAGCTGGATCCAGGGGAGGTGTTGTTGTAGCGACTGTTGTAGGAGGAGCTATGATTATTGGAGCTATTTGGGATGGTTGAGGGGCCAAGTCTGGTTGTTTCCCTTGTTGAGCCTCTTCCAATGCTTTTTCTGTGTCCAACAGCCTTTGGTTCATCCTGATAAGCAGGCTGACCACATCCTCTAGTTCCTGTTGTTGTGCCACCTTTGTAGTTTGAGGATGTATGGTAGCTAGCAGCTTTAATTGTCTTCTCAGGGCTGCTATGCCCTCCTCCTTTTTCCTAATCAAGGCATGTGCGCCTTTAGGATCCTTGGGATCATGTCCCAACTCTATAATAATCTCTTCCAAGGATTTTATCCTATTATCCTTGGCCAATGAGGAGGCTTTCTCCAATTCTAGTTGGGCAGAAGTATTATACAAAGAATTCTACAATCTATGGGCCATTAGAGCCTTATCTGCTAGGGTGGAGTATACCATTTCTCCAGCCTATTTATGCAACTCAATCTGGTCTATTGGATGGATGTCTTTGGCCAGGACCTCCATATTGGTTCTAATATAGTCTGCAGCTGACTATGGCTGCTATACTGTGGGTCTGAAGTGACTAAGAGTCATCTTCCCTGCTTGCATGTCATAGGCTGCCATCAGCCTTTGTTGATTTGTTGGTGTCATTCTCATCAATTGATTATAAAGCTGAAACCTTATTGGCTCGTTTCTAGCTTTGATCTCAGTGAATGCTCATTTGATATCCGAGCCCTGCCTGGTTTGCTGTTTGGAGGATGAAACCTCCCCACCTAGCTGTCTCTCTTGCTCCTGCTGAAAGGAGCTGGCCGATGTCTCCAAAATAGGAGGGATCTGCTGTTTAGAAGTTCCCTCACCTCTGATATTGCCTTTGGTTTCTTTAGTAATTTCCTCCTCGGAATAAGGGTTTAGCCTCTGTCTTTTCTCACCTTGCTGGTCTGTGGATGCCCCTGTAGTTGTTTCTTCCGTTCTGTCCCTCTTTTTAGCTCTTTCCTCATTATGAGGGGTTTGCAATACAGGGATCTCGGCTGCCTTTTGTTGCGTTGAAGGGCCTTTTTCTTGATCCTTTTCCTGATTTGTGGATGATTTCTCTTCCATTGTACTTTTCTGTTCTGAATTCTCAATTTATTTGCCTTTCCCTGCAGGTGAAATGGCTTCTTTAGCTTGTTATTGTGGAGATGTAGCAACTGATGTGCTTGCTCCAATATGTTGAGGCTGTGTGAAGGTGACCTGTGCAAAATATTCCAGGTCAATTCTTTTCTCATGTTCTTTCATATATTTTTCTAATATTTCTTCTTCAGTAAGCTCTTCATCATCTAATATGCCCTCTACCCATTCTTGTTGATTAGCATATTGTTCAATGTAGGGGATTGGCTGGTGCACATATCCTGAAAGCCTGTGTTTGATTCTTCTAAGGCTTATGAAATGTTCAGGGTCATATGGTGCCCAAAAGAAGCTTTGTTTCAACATGATCTCTTCCCTTAGCATATTGTCTGCATCCTTCTAGGCTTCTTCCCTTTTATTGAAAACAAAGGGACCCAATTGATGTCTGATTTTAAGTTGTGCTTTCTTTTTGTTTCCATGAAAATGAGTCAAATTTGCACTACTGAACTGCCTGAAATATTCTAAGGAAAAAAGTCTCATGGGGACATATCTTGGCAGTTTATAGGGAGGCAACTCACACCCATAAATTCTGATCACTGTGTGGTTTTGGTAGAAGTACCAATCACCAATGCTGTAGCCCTTTGAAAGATGTAAGATTCTTTGCATTTCAGCAGTGAGCCTACCAGGAGGAGTCATCATCAGTAGACAAGTGGTTGGGTAGATGAACATGTCCACAAACTCACAATATGTGTAGACAGAGAGGTGGACTTCATGGAAAACTGAGGTCCAGAAGATAATAGATCTTTTCTCTCCTTTTGAGTCCAGTCTCTTGAGAGGAACTTTGAAACTATCAGGGTGATAGTACAATAGCATATGGTAAATGTAGGAGGTATACTTAAACACTCTTTCTCTCTCCATCATCATGAATTTCTCATGTATTTTGTTTGCTATGAAGGTGGCATATTCATACATGACAGCAGGGGGCTGTCCTGGAGTGAACATGGTTAATAGCAGAAACAAAGTTTCATCCACAAATTCTCCTGTCTTGCATCCTAGAATGTAGGAAATCATATCTACCAGGAGTCTGCATGTTTCATTGAATGAGACTTGATGATAGGGTGGAGGATGATTGGCCTGGCACTGTGGCTCCATGAATAACTGACCTACCCTTGATATTTCTGAGCTAGAGAGCTTTGCACCCTTATCAAGCAAGTGCTTCATTGTAAGAGGAACCAGAGGCTGTGGTGGCTCAAAGTTCAGCATTTGATTTATGGATTGAGGAGTGATGTAGAATAGCACAGACCCATCTGGAGTGAGGATTGCTCTCTGTGTGGGGTCATAGTTTGCATGACATAGATGAATGAAGTCAGGCAGCACATTGACTGATGGGAGGTAGTAGATGGGCATACTAGATTGCCAGATTCTCAGGATATCAGTGTTATTTCTGTGATTGTTTCTGAATTGACACACAGTTTTGAGGTGGGACTTGAGGCCCATCATAGCCTTGATTTGGAAGTCCCTATATGCCAAAGGTAACCACTCTAAATCCATGTGTGGAGCATTCAATGGAGCAATGTTGAGAGCTACTAGAGCCTCCATCTTTCAACTGTTTGTACTGTGATTGTAATCTAGGTGTATGCAGCAACAGGTAATAGGACTCAGGCTCTGAGGCTATTGTCAGAAGTATGGAGACTGATTTTTATATCAAACTGACCTCATTGTATAAACTTATAGTTTAGACCAATTGTTGCAGAATATGGAAGGGTCTTTTCAAATGAATCAGCTGTTTTGTAGGCTCTGTGAGCATAATATAGTGGAAATTGGCTTGGATTCGACCGAAGGGGTGAAATTTTGCAGAGGGAAGTGGGAATTGGGGAATTCCCTTTAGGAAACAGGAGAAAACAGAAGAAACAGGGTGCTTGACAATTTTATTTCAATATTTGAGCAGCTTTGGAGTCTCAGTCGACGAAAAATAGGCTTGAAGAGTGTTCTTATGGCGAATTTACAGAGGAGATGGGATTAAATTTACAGGTTTGCTTCGAAACCACAGCTCGGATAGTGCATACAAAGTGGTAAGTGATAGGTAGGAGTGCCTTTGGTTTTGAATTATAGGTGTTTAGGCAAATTTAACAGTGAATTATGGAAAAAATAGGGTTTTTAGGCGAAAATGGGTAAATACTTGTTTTTATGGTGCAGAGGGCACTGAGCAGGTATAGCTCGAGCTACGGGGTCAAGCTATGGAGCCGAATTCACAGGTTGGTGGACTGTACAGCTTCTAGAGGTGGGTTGGATGTAAAAAACCCATGCACATTGTCTGCGGGCACGCAATAGAAAATGAACAAAATAGTCGTTTTCACAACTTTTCAATGAATTTTGGACATTTCAACGCTTTTGGCGCTTTTCGGGGATGACGTCATCATGACGTCTTTTTTTTCGTGTAGTGGGTACGGAAGGTGACGTGGCAGTTGACGTGGATGATGATGTCGCACATGACACGATGGCGGGGGGGTGATGTCAGCAGATGATGTGGCGCAAGTGCAGGGCAGTGGCGAGAGACATGGATGCAATGTCATGGGGTGACGTAGGCGGACGGACAGAGTGGTAAGCGGTTTCCATCGGACCGCCTTTGGTACGGGGGCGGTAACTGTTAGAGGTGGCCCGATACAATCAGAGGGCGACAGGTGTCCCTGTGTACGACGGTGAAACCGTTGACCATCGGGTACTAACGTATCGTCGTCGGGGCGTGTCCGATATGGATTAGGACCATCAGATCTAAGGGAGGCGATTCGATGGTGGACGGGAGGGCGAGATAACCGAGACTTATCACAGTAGCATGTATGATAATCGTTAATTTTTCCAAGGTTTAGGGCGGGTTTTAAAATTTGGTTATGGGTTTTGTGTTCGCACCGGTGTTATGGTTATTCGTTTAACCAAATATCAAATGAAACCCAAATAAAATGTATGCGTGGGGTTAATGTGGTATGGTTTGTGTGTGGGGGGTTAAGATAGTTATTAATCTAACCAAATTTTAGATTAATCCCGAATATTTTGGACGCGGAAGGGCTAATACCACGGCCCCAAATGGACCTAGTATTCCTCTAACTTTGTATTGTATGGCTATAGTGCCAAGGGGTGGGGATATTTATATTTTTGGGTTATTTATATAGTTTTTGTGTAATAGGGATGTGTAAATGATCAAGGGAGCTAAATAATAGAGTTAGAGGTTAATATGAGTTTATGGATTGAAACTGAATGGATGAATGCTAAGTTTACAGAATGAAAACCTAGGCATAGGGAAGTGAAAGAGTGTGGAATGATCACTTTTACACAAGAAATGTGGCTTCTTTCCACTGAGTAAACTCAGAGATCAACTTGGCATTTCACACAAAATGGAGTGAAACTGGACTTATTGGGAAAATCCCAAGGTCATTGAGAGGATGTTAGTAAGTGATCTTTGGGGGAATGAAGGGGAATTAGTCATGATTCCAAAGTTATGCAACCAAATAACTGCCATGGTACCAGTGTCGTTGATGAGATGAGTCCTTCTTGACAAGACAAAAAGTAATAATAACCTTGCTTCTGCAACCTCAAACTACCTACTCAGCCTAATAAACCTAACATTTTTTCTTCCTTTTGATTGGGTGCATTTGGACTAGCAAACCATGCTTTTCTTTCTTTTCTTTTGACTACCCTCCTATCTAAATGTACCCTTATCTCTTCTAAGGGCCCAGATTAAGAAATTGGGCTCCTTAATTTCTCTACCTATCTACTCATCTTCCAAGCCTGAATTGTTTGGACAGATATTCATTCTCTATTCTACAACAACAAATTTAAAGATGGAGTGGTCCAGATTGAACTGTTGGGCCATCCATCAAATGTGGTAATATTTGCACATTGTGAACTTGCAAATAAGATAGCAGTGGCATTTTGACTGGCCATTTTCCTAGTCTTTTGGTTTGGGGTTCATTTTTGCTATTTTCTAACCAATTCATTTTCTTGCCTTTTGATTATTCTTTTAAGACATACCCTCTTTACATTTTTTAATTTTCTTTGTTTGTATACAAAATATGGAACCTCTGCAGCATGCAAAGATGAACATATTTGGCACTCCCGTAGTCAATCATGGAAAATGAAACCTATTGGTATAGGAACCTAACATGTACTAAATTGAACATTATGCCTAAAAAATATGCAGTACACATAGTTCAATTGGACAGGACAAAAGTAGAGGTTCTTGGAGAAATAGAATTAGTTTCAATTAGGCTTTCCTCTAATCCAAAAGTTTCGTATATAATCGATATTCTAGTGGTTGATATGCCTAAATTTTATGGTTTAATTATAAGTAGGGATTGGTTTGAAAATTTACATGGATACTTCACAACTGATTGGTCTCACATGTGGTTGCCACACAATGGTAAACCAAACCAAATCAGAGTAGACCGAGAGAAGTTCATGAAATACATAGTCATTGATCTCGAGGGAAGCAATGAACCTGTTGCTTTCACCAATAATATCATTGGATATTACTCAGCCAGGTCATTTTTGGGGTCTTTTAATTCACAAAGATCTCCTTTTCCAAATAATGTTGTAGTGTCTCAAATAGAAATTTTTTCACAAACAAATGCTTCCAAGTGTGTATATGTAGTTAATAAAATTTTAGATAATTCATTGTTTTGGACTCTCTAATTTGATGGCTCCAAATTTGAATATGGTGCAGGTGCTGGATGTATTTTAATCAACCCGCAAGGAGAAAAAACCAAGTTAGCTTGTAGACTTGAATTTCAATGCACTAACAATATTGTGGAATATGAAGCATTGATTCAAGGGTTTTATAAATCCATTGGCCTTAAAGTCAAGTATTTGCAAGTATATGGAGATTTTGAAATAGTCATTGTGTGTCTGGGCACCTTAAACATTATCAACCTCTAGACTAGAATCTTACTTCTCATTTCACTGCTTTTAACATTTCTTTAGTTCCCAAATTGCAAAACACAAGTGTTGATTTACTTGCTAATGTGGCATCCAAGCTTATACCTTCAGAAGAATTTAATCTAGATATATTTTCTATAGAATTAGTTTCTAGGCCATCCATTCCTGATAATGTAACAAATTGGAGAGTGTTTAATAATGATGCTGATATAATCAATTTCCTTACATCAGAAGAATATTATGAGGAACAAATCATAGATGAACATGAGCATGACTTACAAATAAACCATAAACAAGATAAAAACCTATTCCCAAAGTCTCTAGTTAAGATGGAAGATCTCTGTGATTTGAAGGATAGATTTAAGAAAATTACCAACTCCAAAACTCAGAGTTCTACTCTAAGATTTGAAGTAGTAAACCTAGGTTCAACTGAAAAACCTCAAAATGTTAACCTAGGTCTTGGTTTTTCATCTAAAGAAAGAATATCATTCATTAATTTGTTGAAAACATATAAAGGTGTCTTTGCGTGGGATTACGCAGATATAAAAACTTATGATACATCTGTAATTAAACATACCATACCAATGACTTCTAATGAAAAGCCAGTTCAACAGAAGCTTAGGAAAATTCACCCAAACCTTGAAAGTCAAATCAAATCCAAATTTAACAAGCTTCTGAAAGCCAAATAATCTTTCCTATTAGATAATGAAAGTGGGTATCAAATATGGTCCTTGTGAGGAAAACTAACGGTGATATTAGGATTTGTATTGATTTTAGAAACCTGAATAGAGCTTTTCAAAATGCTAAATTTTCTTTGCCTACCATGAAGCAAATATTGCAATCAGTTGTAGGTTCTAAATTAATGTCTTTTCTAGATGGATTTTCAGGATACAATCAAATTCTTGTACATCTAGATGACAAATTGAAGACAACATTCAGGAGCAAGTGGGGGATATATGCTTATCAGAAGATATCTATCAGACTCATTAATGCAGGTGCTACATTTCAACGTGCTATGGGTATTGCTTTCAAATGTCTAATTAATAAATCAATTGTTATTTACCTAGATGACATTAAATTCTATTCTAAGGTTATAAACAATCATTTAAATGACCTAAAACACATTTTTGAAAGATGCAAGAAATATGGCATTGCTTTAAATCCCCAAAAATCATATTTTTCTTTACCAGAAGGAAAACTCCTTAGATTTATAGTGTCTAAGAAAGGGATTTATATTGATCCTGATAAAGTCCAAGAAATTGAAAAGATTCCTCTCCCACATAGGTCAAATTAATTTTGTAAAAATATTTGTTCCAAATTTTTCACAGTTTTCCTACCCCTTCAAGTAATGATTAGAAAGAGCACCATTTTCAAATGGGGTAAAGACGAAAGAGAGTCATTTGAGTTGATAAAAAAAACCATTATCAATGTTTTTCTTTAACAACTCCTGACTTTCTCAAACCTTTTGCATTATACACTTTTTCATCTGATACATCATATGCAATAGTCTTAATAGAGCTGAATGATCAAAATATAGAGGCACACATCTCTTTTTTCAGTTCCAACTTGCAAGGTGCCGAGTTAAACTATTCAACTATTGAGAAATTAGTTTTTGTTGTTTTTAAAACATTGAAACATTTCAGACCTTTTCTTCTCAAAACTCATATAAATATAGTAGTAACTTACTCTGCAGTAAGGCAATTATTGATTCAAAGAGAAGTAGGTGAGAAAAGAGCCAATTGGGTTACTGTTCTTGAAGAGTATGATGTAGAAATTTGGCCTGATACAATTGTTAGGGGCCAAGGTTTTTGCAGGATGCTAACTGGAGCTACCCACTTATCAGCAAAAGAAGACCAAGGTAATGAAGTGAAAATATCAGAGGTAAGCCAAAATAATGCACAATCATAGTATGCTGATTTGAAGTTTTATTTAAAGAATGGATATGCTCCTATGCATCTCAATTATAAAACAAAGCATGATTTAAGGTTAAAATCAAATCAGTATGAATTAATTGATGATGTATTGTTTAGAAAAAACTATCATTCGGTATTATTAAGATGCCTAGAAGAACCTGAAGCTGAAAAGGTCATGCAGGAATTACATGATGGACCAGCTAGAAGTCATTTCGAAGGAAACACCACAGCTCATAAAATCTTGCATGCAGGCTATTATTGGCAACAATATTCAAGGATGCACATGAATATGCAAGAAAATGCAAAACTTTTCCAACTGCAACCAAAAGAGAAAAGAAACCAGCGTTCCCTTTGGAGCCAATCAATATCCAACAACAATTTGAACAATGGGGATTAGATATAATTGGTGAGATTGTTCCTAACTCTTCCAAGTAGTACAAATACATCCTTATTGCTGCTGATTATTTCACAAAATGGGTAGAAGCTATCCCACTAAAGATAGCTAATACAGAAAATATTACAAATTTCGTTGATCAATACATAATTACCAGGTTTGGCTTACCCACAACTTCAATGTTTGACAATGCTTCTTATTTCTCTGGAATACAATGGTAGAATTTTCTTTAAAGTGAGTGTCACACGGAATGAGTCGAGGGTGCGGACAAGATCGACCTTCCTAGTATCTAAAGATATCTAGTGACAAGAAAGCCAATCAAAAAATATCTTTCTCTAAATATGCAATTAAAAACAAAGGCATACAAGTGTTTTAGGCCTACCTTGGGTCCAATGCAAGTTTGTGGAAGCCTTGCTCCCTTGCTCCAAATGAGCTTCCTTGAAGTAAGTCTACAAACAAAAACAAGCAAACAAATTAAATAACATTTGAAAATCCAATATCATAAAGCATATTCATCATAATGATCAAGGAGATTATGAAACAAACCACATAAGACAATTTGTTGAGAAAAATGAATCTGATTGTATTATTTCAAATCAAAGAAGAAATTTTCAACCTGTGCCTTGATGTTGTACAAGCTCCTCCCAGGGTCCGACAAGAAGTCTCCTCTACTTTGACAAGTTTCACTCACTTCCGAATGAAACTAAAAGGTATGTGATCTCTCCTCTCAAGTTTAACTAGGAAGTCTCAATTCCATCAACATTTACCCTAAAAAATGTTCAGCTTCTAACCTCTCTAGCCACTAACCCAATGCCTTAATTTATAGTGCAATGGAGGGTAGTTACTAGGTCCTCCTTCAAGGGGATAGAATCCTCCTTCAAAGGGATAGCTCCTCCTAACAAGGGATTAGCTCCTTCTCTTTTGGGATGCATGAACCACTTTGGAGCGAACAATCCACGTCAAAATTCCTTCTAGAAACATCTAGAATTAACCCAAAGTGAGTTTTTTAAGATAAAAATGGCGCCTTTTGACTTTCACAGGGATACGCACCCTCCCCTTTACATACAGAGCATATAAGTACGCAGGTACTCTGAACAAAAGGTGCGGGCCCGCAGGCAAAAGTGAGAGAAAGTGCGGAACCAGAGTTATATTGCTTTTTTATGTCT
>APFE031757701.1:166600-188345 GCA_000404065.3 Pinus taeda
GGCTGAAGACTTTCAATATGGTTTGATCAACTGTTAGGTAAAGGATTTCCCAACCCAGGTGAATAAAAGTGTCGTGTTTAAGAGTGGTTACAAAGTATGACAAACAGACTCACTTTTCTCTCTTTTCCCCCACCATTTCTGGCAAGTACCTCTTTATTTTTTACAAGGTTGAGGAGGATAACATATGCTTGATTATAAGCTCACCCTTCGGGTGAGTCCAACTTAGTTTAAATTCGAACCCTAAGAAGGAGTGGTCAGTTCCTGTTTGTAATTGAACAGGTCCTTTACTGTCTAAATTTAACGAGTCCAGTATAGGAGAAACTCGGCGTTTTTCATTTTTAAAGACTTTGAAAAAACTTAAGAAGACTCCAGGGTTGATGTTTTCGTAAAGTTGTGTCCCCCAAGCCCGAAAAAGTATAAAATAATACTTGAGGGAACCTCTTGATCTTTTACGACCAAGGAGTACTTTTCATTATTAGTGTCTTTGATTCGAAAAAGTAAAAAAGCAATCAAGGACACGTTGTTTTATAACCAATATCGAATTTGAAACGACAAAAACCCGACAATCTTTTCGTGTTTTTACGGTCAGAAAAGGGCTGTAAGAGGACCGTCTTTTTAGTTCTGTTTTAACGAGCTTAAAAAGAAAAAATCGGTAATCTTTTCATGTTTTTAGGAGTCAGAAAAGAGCTTAAAGGTGACTCTAATGTTTTTCGTTGAAAATGACCGATTTCGCCTGAAAAATATGTTATCTTGAACAAAAACTCAAACATTATTCATACCTGTTTAAAAATGGGTAAAAATGTTGCAAAAAACACCTTTTCAAAGTGAAACATAAACAAATTTGGAATTTATTTACTCAAAAACTTATAAAAAGGACTTTTTACCATTCATTTTTACCGTTTGAGATTTGGGTGAGAAAAAAGGGCTTTTGACCAGAAACTTCCCGTGAAGATTACAAAAAATCCGTCCGTCAAAATCGAACGCCGTCTCCTCCAGGTAATCCAAATCATCCTACTCTTCATTTCTATCCATTTGAAATTGTTTTTTAGGGGTTTATTTTTATTTTTAGGAGGTTTTTAGGTTTCAAAACCCGCGCGCGGGGGCCCGCGGGTTTACCACAGGGGACCCCATACCCCGACTTTTTTGCAATGGGAAAAAAGTCGGGTGTACGCACCTGACGTGAAGGCAAGGTGTGGGCCTCACACACTGTCCCTAACAAGAGGGTGTGTACCCCGCGCAAAGGTTTGTAAAAACCTAACTAACCCAAAAATTACCCAAAGAAATCAATTTTATGTATTCTAATTCACCTTTTTACTTGAATGTAGGATAAACATCATGCTTGATTGGTGAGAACGGGAGCATGAGGATGTAGACCTCACCGCAATGAATCATCAACCTTCGATTGATGCATTGAAGGCATGTGGCTTATACAAATTCTGGGCCATACCTGACATGAGGGCCCAGGTGGACTTTTTGCAGTGGCTGGTTCATAGATGGAGTATACAGGACCAGTGATTCTTTATTGGTGGGTACCAGCCCGAAATTGAACCAGCAGATATATACTTTTTGACTAGTTTTCCTAGGAGAGGTGAACATTTGACTCTATTCGGGGCCAGGGCAGGTCGTCAGTCTGTCGAGAGCCTTCGGCTAGAGTGCTGCAATGTTCAGAACTGAAGCAAAGGGATAGATATCAAGACCATATCCCGTCCTGAACTCATGGTTATTGGGTTTACAGTTACCAGACTCCGCGGTAGCGCAATGCTACACATAGCCACAAGATCCCAGATGCGGATGGCAGTTGATTGCTTTCAAGGCACCATTTTCAACTAGTGCGATGCTGTGTTGGCCAATGTGAAAGGGCAACTGACCAGGGCAAAAAACGGACAACTAAAGACTTTTGGATATGGTGCTATAGTTGTGACAATTTAGAGATCTAGGTTTTTCTTGATTTTGATTGGTTTGAATTTTCATTTTGGAAGGGATTTTTGGCAGGGAGTTGTTGCAAGGAGATGAAGCAAATGATTTTGATCAATATGATTGCACCAGTGGTGAAGGAAAAGGAAGATTTGTAACACCAAAAGAGGATGAAGTTGAAGTACTTCCAATGGCTCTTCTTTTACCAGATTTTTCTAAATTATAAATAATTGTTTTGAAAATGAGGGAGTTCCTCTTTTCTACAATTTTGAGACTCTTAACACTTTTGTAAAGATAATTTTAGTTGTATGTGGATAAGGATACTCATATTTGAGTGATTGGGGAATTATTTTAGAAATTTGGTCCTTCTCTATGAGGTCGAGCTTGCATTATTGCATCTCTTTTCTTTATTGGCAAAGCTCATGGTTTTGGGAAATATTGTTGAGAATATTATTTAAAGAACAAAGCATAGGTTTCAAGTTTAATTTGTACACATATACTTTTATTTTTTAATGCAAATTTAATCTTTTTAATGGAAAATCTGTATAAATTGTTTCATGTTTTACACTTATGTCAAATATGAAAATGAGTGTCCTCTAGATCAGCTATCTAATATAATGTTTTTAGAGATTTGTTATTTATTTCCAATTTTCTCTTATGCTTAATCACAATTTTGAATAATTGTTTACTCGTAAATTTGTCATACTATATTGTTTTAAATTTCATTAGATGTATGAACTATTTCTACATTTTAATGGTTTATCTTTCATGGTTTTAAATCTCTAAAATAGGGCATGTATTGCAAAATATATCAGTTGTTAGAACTTCTTCAGCAGTCTAATATTCATCACAAAGAACATGCTAAATCTTCATTCATGTAATCACTTTGCTCTTGATTTGGGTAAGATCTATATCATGTCCTAATTGAGATAGAATATAGTAGATTTCATTTTGTTGCTTGCATTCTAGATTCATTTTCATTTTCATTTAAAAATAATAATAATTAGAAGTCTCCTTACATAGGAGAAACCTTATATGTGCCTTCGATGAGCCCTTGTTTTAGCTTAAGTATTGCTTTCTTGCATGTGCACAGAAAGAAGGTAAGTTTGATTTCCTCTTCTAGTTGATTGTAAATTAGATACATCACAAGTCAGCAAGAAGGGTGAGGAGGTGACTAGACCCAATAGAACTATTCAGAACCACCATACTAAATGAAAAAGAGTCTAACTTGCGGCTCTGACCGTGGGGTATCCCTAAATGTTAATGAGGTATTTTTTGGCCATCAACACATGGATACATTCTCAAGTAGTTTGGTGGTGAGTGATGAGAAGTGGTTGGTAGAAAGGGTCCATGTGGCCACCTCCATGTCAACTTGGTAGCAGGGCCCATTGAGTCCTCCCCTTAAGAATTTTACAACCTTTTCACGTGATATACACTTAATCGGCAATTTGGCTTAACATTGTAACTTTGCTACGCTCATAGACCCTCGGATCCATGGCACCTCCACAATGAAACTACCACATCATGCCTACATGGTCCTATGTGGTGCTCCCATGTCATCTAAGGTGTGAGGTCCATTTGGTATTTTTCCAAGGCACACAATTTAGTTCTCTCACATACGGTTGTGTTATTATTTACGCCCTTCAAAGCTTAGATTCCTCGAAACATGGAATACTCCAACACATGAAGAGACAAGAAAAAAAGTAACTTTGAGGAATTTCTTAAGGATTGGGGGAATTAGACCAAATGAAAAATTTATGAGGACAATGGAAAATGCCTGGACATGGGTTCTCAACGACATTGTGCATTTTCTAGAATGAATGTTGAGGTGTCTATGGGACTCAATATACACCAGGTCCCAAACATAGAAAAGGCATGGTACCATAGGTCAAATCACCCAAATTTAACATTTTACAAGATGAGAGATGCAAGGAAGTCTATCTTTGAGGTCTATTATAAGTTCTAGTTAGTCTCTTCAATTAATTTGGATTTCTTCAGTCATCAACAAGGAGATACATTAATTTATATGATTAGCCAAAAGACTATAGACCATGTTAAAACAATAAAACTCAGGTTGGTACAACTGATTACAATTCTCAATTACAATAATATATAAGTATTCATAAACTCATGGATCATCACATTAGGCATTGACTAAGTGTCCATAAGATTTAGCCAGATTTCATCTAGAACACAACATATACATTGAACTAATAACTAGTAAGATAACCTGGTTAGTTCCCAAATTGTTCTGGTAACAAAGAGTAATATGAGAGGACATTCACTGAGGATATGAATCCTCTCACTCCAGGTTAAAAGGGTTTGCCTCCTTTCACCTCAAGGTGTGTTCCCTAATTCTATTCTCAAAATGTATTCAAATAAGCAAATATATAGGGGTATATTAGTGATATGAGAGTGTTTTTAAAAGAATGAGTGGTTAAGCTTTTTTATTAAATGGAACTTATGTAAATTATATCATTCTTGAATTTAACGTAAACTTAAGGATGCAATTATAAAAAATAATATAAACTAATACATAAAAATGACATAATAAAGCAAAGAAAATAAAGAATATGTAAAAGTGAAAAACATGTAATTGTTGGTAATAAATCCTATTTACCTTAATAAGTGTAAATAAATAATCTCAATATTAGGTGTTGTTATAATTCTATCTACATGATTTAAATAAATATATTGAATAAAAAACCCAAGATAGTATATACCTAAAGGAAAATTATTCAAGTTATAGTTGTGAAGAAATGATGGTGATCATGTCAGCTATCAAACCCTTATGGACACCAAGATAGGAACATAAAATAAATAAATAATCACATAATGAAATAAACACATAATAATGTTTCTTATGAAGGGTACAATAAATTTATCAATTTCATGCATTCCAAATTCAACTTGCAATCAATCAAAGCAACATCATAACTTGGGCACTTCAAATAATATAGATATTTAGAGAGAAAATTGTCAATCAAATTAAATAATATAAGAACAATTTATCATTTCATTGTGTTAGTTTATTTGAATTATTATATGTGCCATAATGTCAAACACGAGACTAAAATAATCAAAGAAAATAAATATTAATTACCAAATTGCATAAAATGTTACAGATTTCTTGAATCTGGTTCACATAGCATGTGTGTAGGAACCATAGTAGCATAAAGTTTCCTTCAAAGGTTATTCCCCCCCACCCCCCCCCCCCGCCTCCTTCTAATGGTCATTTACATTATTTGTATCCTTGTGGGAGTCAATTTCTCGTTCAGTTTCTATAGCTTCTTTAAATAATAACCCTAATATTAACATTAACTACATTAAGAGTTTCACATAATTTAATGGAATAATTATTCCTTTCTAATCTTCCACAATTAAATCCTTCTTGGTTTATTATTTCTCCTGCATGACATAAATAGAAATTAGTCTTTTAATAAATCATAACAGTTCATAAACAACTATAACAAGCATATTTCTCTTGACATTTTTAATAAAATAGAATGATTTCTAGAGGAAGAGATTCCCAAATTTCCCACCCACCATGTGGATTCGAAGAAATCTAAGGGTTCACATAGTTTTAATTGATGGTTATTATTATTTCAATCAAGAAAATGGTGGTGAGTTAACAGTTACTATTCGACCCGAAAGAGCTTATGTTGGCCATGTATTAGTAAAATGAATTTTATTTAAAACCTCTTTTACCCTTAACAGTTCATCTTAATTATTTATATTTCTCATACAAATTAGATATCATAAGATCCATCTTAACTCTGGATATACTAAATGTTGAGAGGGATAAAATATCTTGAGGAGCAAACCTGTTTTAGAGTGAAAATAGATTTGGTCCCTCTCAATGCTTGGTAGATCTAGAGTTAAGATGTATCTAGGTTGGTGTATCTAAATATAACATCTAAGATGGATATATGCTAGTTAATTTCCCCTTTAATGATCCATATTGGATCATTATATTGTTTTTCATCCATATCAATGCATTTGGAGTGGAAAAAGTGGAGGAATCAACTCACGTGACTGTTTTTACTGGCGGGACCCAGTTTGGCAAAACGGGGTCTAAAACCTTTCAGGATCATTTTGAGGCATCAAACGATATTTTTTGGGGGTAAAACTTTGTCACTCTAAAGATTCATCATTTCATGTTATTTTACACACAAATATCTTTCCAACAAAGTAGAGATTGTGTCAACCAAAGTCCATATGCAAAAATTATGCAATTCAAAAGTTGACCTTCCTATTTTCACACCTATAGTTCGAGAGGATGTCGCGTCAACCCCCATTATTCATGGAAAAGGGGCTAGTCACATGATTATGATGTAAAAGACTTTATAATATTCTATATTGTAACTCTATTTAAGATTTTATGTAGTCAAAAGTAACCACTACTAGGTTATTGGGTTGTATTATAACCAGGCCAATAGGAGGAAGAGGCATTCCATTCTTTCGAGAGATAGGAGGTAGAGCACATAGAGAGGATATGTGTATTGTAATAGCCCATGTGCCACTGGCATTACTTATTTGTACCTGCAGTCATATTTACAGAAAGAGAAAGAGAGTGAAGTGGCATCAACTTGTAGTTGGTTTTTCTCACGAAAGGGTTTCCCATAGAGCATATTTTGTGTCTTATGTGTGTGAGAGAGCTTATTTTTTCATTCTCTACTTTTCTACATAATTTCCATTCGCACACATGCACTAATTACAGTTAAATCTAGAAATCTTAAATTTGAATAAAACTGTAATAGTGTAGAATCTCATATTTTTAATATAATATTATCAGATCTGTTGTGACGAACTATCTAGTGGAATATCCACGATAGTTTACGGATCATTTGGTATCAGAGTAGGATTATTTAGGTATTTCTATATATTTGTAGGTGATCTAGGTCAGTGGGGTCGAAAATCATAAAATCCTAACCATGGACGATGAATCTATAAACGAACCTCGTGATCTATAGAGGTGAGGTTTTCACGACTCAAACAACAAGTCTAAGATACAAACCACAATGTAACCCTCCTCATGGTGGCCCTAAGCAATAAGTTGGGGATATGTGGAGAAGATGGGGGTTTGAATGCAAAGGAAAAATCAGAAGGGGGGAAGAAAGAACATAGAAAAGATTAATCCAGTTTGAGTGTCATGAATCAATCCCTATTTAAAATGGAATAAAAAACCGATATCAAATTGTACCATGGCGATATTGATGCTTTGAAGATGAGCCACTGGTTGTAACAACTAGAAGTTTATTTCAGCATCCATCAAATCAAGGAAGGGAAAATGATCTCATTCACGTGGCTAAAATTAGAGGTCCATGCACTGACTTGGTGGGAGAGCCACATGGAAACCCTGAGGTTGGAGGGAGAACCTCCAGTGACTAAGTGGGAAGATTTTAAGACCCTCATTAATTCATATTTTTATCCCATTAGGTACGTGGTGGACCATTGGATCCGATGGCATTACTTTAGGCAAAATTCAGGCCAAAGTGTGTAGGAGTACACCGCATAATTCAGAAAGATGGTTATAATGTTGGTTATCTCTCCAAAGAACCCAGATGTACTCCTCAAGTATTTAGGGGGTCTGCACTACCATCTGTGTGAGCAAGTGATGTTTTTCAAGCCCAAATAAGTGGATGAGGCTTGTGTACATGCACAATACCTGGAAAACATTGGCCTAAAAAGAGCGCAATCAAGTGGATCGAAGAAAACGGAGAAACAGGAAGCTTCTAAGGAGTGGAAGAAGAAGAAAAAAGGGGGAATGATGAACAAATGGCGACCACAAGACACTAGTATAAAGATCCTAACAACCACTGCACCATTGATGTCCATACAGAAGAGACGTGTTGGAACTTGCATCCAGAGCTAAATTAGAAGAACAAGAAGAAGGATAACAAGAAGAAGAATTTCATGGCCACTGGTTCAAGCAACCAAGTTGAAAGCAACTCGAATGTGGATGATAAGATCATTTGTACATCAATGGAGAAGGAGGTGAATATGAATAGCCTTCAGTAGTAGGAAGAGAAATAAATGGACAAACTCTTCCATATAAAGGTCTAGGTCAAGAAGACAAATATTGATGCTCTATTTGACTCAGGATCATAGGTGAATCTCATTACAGAGGATCTAGTCAATAAGTTGGGGTTCGAAGTTCATGATCATCCAAACCCATATCCATTAGGATGGATAAATAAGGATTCAGAGTTGAAGGTAATAAAACAACGTAAAATTAGAGTTGCTATCAATGTTGATTTTATTGATGAAATAGATCTAGATTTGGTCAAGTATGGAAAATTGTTCATCATCAACATGCACAAAGGAAAGTCAAAATTTTCATTGGTAAGTGCCAACCAAGCCAAGAAATTGATCAGTTCCAGCAAGAAGTACGTTTTATTGTTTTTAAGAGAAGGTCAGTCTGAAGAGGAAAAAATAAGAGGCAAGGCATCCCTGGAGGGGTGTACTAAGAAACAAAAATAAAAATTGGAGGAGTTGTTACAGGCATACAAGGATGTGTTCTGATATCCTAAAGGGTTACCACCTAAGAGAGAAGTGGAGCATGAGATCCAGCTATTGCCGAACTCCCCATTGCCAAATATTAGGATTTATAGGTAGTCTGTTATAGAATCAAGTGTGGTGAAGAAATAGTTGCAGCAACTGCTAGCACAGGGTGTCATTCAACCGAGTATGTCACCATGTGGGTCACCCATCATCATTGTGCCAAAGAAGGATGGGACTTGGCAGATGTGTATAAATTACATGGTGTTGAACAAAATCATGCTTAAGAACAGATACCCCTTGTCCAAGTTAGATGATTTGTTAGATCAGCTGTAGCAAGCAAAATACTTCACCAAGATGGACTTGAATCCTGGATATCACCAGGTTCAAGTCAAATAAGAAGACACCTGGAAGACCACCTTAAAAACTAGGAAAGGTTTATATGAGTGGTTAGTCATGCCATTTGGTATATATAATGCACCAGCTATGTTTATTGAGATTAATGAATGATGTACTAAGACCTTTTATAGATTCATTTGTTATTGTTTATTTGGATTATATATGATTCGGATTTAAACAGGAATGCAACAAATTACAGATATAACCATAAATACAAAGATGCAGTAGAAATAACACTTCATTTAATTAATGTAAAATATTGAAATATGCTTACAAATAGAAATGGAAATGAACTAGCTCGGGTGATGGTAGCTTGTCTCTTAGGAGAGATGTGGCAGCTACATGCCTTTGAATTGTTTTACAATGAGGCTAGAAAGCCTATTTATTATTGATAAACAATGGAAAACCATAAACATCCAAAAACCTAACCCTAGGAGGTGAAGCATCAAACTATGGGCCCCATTTGGGTAAATTGGTACATCAACTTCCTGGGGTTGTAACTTTGGCATACGATCTCCGTTTGATGCGCACAATACCTCGTTAGAAAGATATATCTAAGGACTACAAATTTTGAGTGAGAAACATGGATTGTAGACCAATGTTACTCTCATTTTTCCCAAAAAAACATCGTTTAGGACCTCAAAATAGGTCTAGAAGTTCAAGACCCGAAAAACTGCCAAAAAATAGTAAATTGGGCTACAATTAAGGAAACTAAAAAAATGAAAGAGATAGTTGTGGGGGTCCAAGTGGGATAGGTGGGTGGCCACCAACATCCACCTGGATCATTCCTCCCCCCTTAGAAAGCAATGGTCCCCATTGCGTTGAGTGCCTCGATAAGATGGGGAAACTTTTGTTGAACTTGGACCCTAGTGAGTTGTTCTGCAATCTCTGATGTGTCCAGTAATTGTGGGAAACATGATTGAGGGCGGTCCACATTAAACACTTGGTGCAAGCCAAGTAATGGGGGAATGTTGTGCTCCAAAACATTGTTTCCCACAGCCTTGGTAATGGTGTAAGGACCATATTGGAGTGGTCTGAGCTTCTGATGGGCTCTTGTAAGGCGTTCTTTATGCAGATGCAACTAGACTTTGTCGCCCACCTAAAACTTGCATGGCACCCAATGTTGATCATGTCATTGTTTGCGCTTGACATTTTTCATATTGAAGTGGAGATATATCAACCTCTTGGGTAGAGGTGCTCCGAGAGTCAGATCGAATGAATGCTTGACCTAACAGTGCAACAGTACCCCTATGGGTGAGGAGAAGATGTCGTTGTATTCATTCATGACTGTATCTACCTACTTTTGTTATGTGGAGGAACCCTTCTCGGGGGCCATGGATGTGGCTACGATCTTCCCCTAACTTTGAGAGAAAACCAGAAAGAAAAGAAATTTCCTAGTCTGGGAGATAATCTTACTACCTTTCTTAGCATAGATCAAATAAGTGGTGATAGGTGGGGCTACCTCTGGTATCCTATATAATGAATTACCCAAATAAATAACAACAGTGCAGGGCCTTGACTCATACACAGCCTGTCACTTCCACAAGTATGGTTGGCCTAATAATACATCACAAACATCAAGCAAAGTTGACCATCATTACATTCCTTTATCGCTCGAGGGCTTCTTTGAGCAAGATTTTGATAGGATCTCCTGCCCCCTCGTCTTTATTTTCATCTACCATAGGAGGCCGTCGGGATTTGCGTGTCTGCTATTGCAAAGGTTCGACCAGTTCAAGCCCTAACTCCTTATATCCCGACCTCATTGGGGACACTCAAAGAAAAACAGAGAAAGAGTAGACCGCTTTGATACCACTTATCCGGATTTAAACAGGAATGCAACAAATTACAGATATAACCATAAATACATAGATGTAGTAGAAATAAAACTTCATTTCATTAATGTAAAATATTGAAATACACTTACAAACAGAAATGGAAATGAACTAGCTCGGGCGATGGTAGCTTATCTCTGAGGAGAGATGTGGCGGCTACATGCCTCTAAACTGTGTTACAATGAGGCTCGAAGGCCTATTTATTATTGAGAAATGATGGAAAATCCTAAACATCCAAAAACCTAACCCTAGGAGATGAAGCGCAAACTATGGGCCCCGTTGTACATCAACTTCCTTAGGTTGTACTTTGGCATACGATCTTCATTTGATGTGCATAATACCTCGTTAGAAAGATCTATCTAAGGACTAAAATTTTTGAGTGAGAAACATGAATCATGGACCCATGTTGCTCTCAATTTTCCCAAGAAATGTCGTTTAGAACCTCAAAACGACTCTAGAAGTTCAGGACCTGAAAGACTGCTAAAAATAGTAAATTGTGCTACAATTAAGGAAACTGAAAAACTGAAAGAGACAGTTGTGGGGGTCCAAGTGGGATAGGAGGGTGGCCACCAACATCCACCTGGATCAACATAATGGTATATAGTGCTACTTTGGAGGAACATATTTCACATTTGATGTAGGTGCTAGAAACTTTGAAGAAGCACTAGCTGCTAGCAAATCTCAAGAAGTGTGAGTTTGCGCAACAGCCTTTGGTGTATCTAGGGTATTGAATTGGTGGAGGAGAGTTGAATATAGATCCTTCCAAGATGGAGGCCACCATCAAATGGTTGGTGCCTACTAATTTTTCTGAGGTTAGGAGTTTCATTAGGGCAACACAGTACCTCAGGAAGTTCATAACCTCATTTTCAACAGTAGAAGGACCTCTCCATGCCATAATAGCAAGTGGCAAGAGTTTCCAGTGGGAAAAGGTTAGCAAAGGGCTTTCGAAGAGCTAAATAAGAATATCATCCAAGCACTAGCTTTGGCATTACCAAACTTGCAACGACCCTTTGAAGAGGAGATAGATGTGAGTGGGTGTACTATGGGAGTTGTCTTGATGCAGGGAGGAAGGCTTGTATGCTACCATTCTGAATTATTTCATGGGACAGTCCTTAACTACCCTGCCTATGAAAAGTATCTCTATGCCATGGTATAAGCTATGAAGAGGTGGAAGCACTATCTGATGGGAAAGGAGACAGTAATCCACAAATATCACCAGTCGTTACAGTACTTGCAGGCCCAGAGTAAGCTACAACAGACTGGACATTATAAGTGGATGGCGTTTTTACAGCAGTTTCATTTGGTGATCAAGTATAAAAAGGGAAGTGTAAATAAGTTGGTTGAAATGATTTCAAGGCCACCCACATCAAAGATAATAGCTTTGGGGACTCTTATGCACATGGAGTCATTCATCCATGATACATACAGAGAGGCATATTCAGAAGATGAGGACTTCAAGGAGGTGTATCAGTAGTTGCAGAGTCAAAGTCATGTGCACGATGGTGATAACATGGTTGACTACCATATATAGGATGGGTTACTCTACAAGCTGGATAAGCTATGTGTTCCTAAAGGTGAGTGATTGCAGCTGATCAGAGAAGCTCACACCCCCAAGGTTGTTGGGCACTTTGGTCTAGGGAAGATCGTTGCTAACTTGCAAAGGTATCTGTTTTGGACCAAGATGCAATACCAGATAGCTAGATTCGTAAGAGGTTGCATGCTTTGTTGTACCAGCAAGCCTAGCAACAAGAAACAAGGTCTATATCATACTTGACATGTACCTACTCTTCCTTGGGAAAGCATTTCCATGGACTTTGTGGGAGGTGTACCAAAAACTAGGAAGGGACATGAATACCTATTCGTGGTAGTTGACAGGTTCAACAAGATGTGTGTTTTGATGCCCGGTAAAAAGAACATCAACGGGAAAGAATAAACAAAATTATTCTTTGGACAGGTCTAGGTGCACTTTGGGATACCAAGGAGCATCATTTCAGATAGGGATACAAGATTTCTTAGTGCATTTTTTACTACATTGTGGGAGAATATGGACATGAAGTTGAAGAGATCTAGAACGTTCCATCCACAGACATATGGGAAGACAGAAGTAGTCAACATGAATTTGGTACAACTTCTAAGGGGATACAACTAGAAGCATCCGAAGACCTGGGATGAAAATTTGGTATATACACAACATTATTACAACAGAGCAGTCCACACTTCTACAAGAAAGTCTCCATTTGATACTTGTTTTGGATATTTTCCACCTTCACCATTGGACATTGCATATGGGTGGAAAGGAGGAGTGAGGGAATATATTATAGGAGATGCTTTACAGGCTAAAATTATTATAGAGAAGATCAAATAGATCCATCTATAGGTACAAGAAACATTGCAAAAGTCACAAGAGAACTATAAGGCCAAGCATGATCAACATAGAACAAATAATTCATTCAAGGTGGGAGATAGAGTATGGTTACAATTGAACAAGGAGAGGTTGTAGGGGCATAGTAATAAAATCAAGGCTTTGAGGTATGGTCCCTTTGAGATACTGGAAAAGGTGGGTGTTAATTCCCATAGACTCAGTTTACCACCATATATGCACATTTACTTAGTTTTGAATGTAGATAATTTGAAACTCTACAAGCCTTCCATGCTAGATCAGGAAGAGAAACAAGCCCTACCTTATGTGGAGGATTTGGTACCAGATGCTCAAGCAGAGTTGAAAGAAGATGCAATTTTACAAAATAGGTCCAGAACTCCAAGACAAGGACAACATGACCTTAGGCAGATCGGATTGAAGGAACAACTTCCATGCAAAGCTAAAAGGTACACTAGAGAGAAGGTCAAGGAAAAATTTCCTCACCTCATTTAGTAGAAGATTTTGGGGACCAAAAGCCCCCCAAAAAGGGGATATGTGATCCAGATTGAATCATTATATTGTTTGACATCCATCTCGATGCATTTGGAGTGGAAAAAGTGGAGGAATCAACTCACTCGACCGTTTTTTCTGGCGGGACCCAATTTGGAAAAATGGAATCTGAAACCTTCTAGGAGAATTTTGAGGCATCAAATGATTTTTTTTGGTCTACACATGGCGATCTTTCGAACGATGCAAGAAGCGTGTCAATCGGAGTTTGTATGCAAAAGTTATACCACTCAGAATTTGACCTTCATATTTTCACACCTATAGTTCCGGAGGATGATACGTTAACACCCATTATTTATGGAAAATGGGATAGCCACATGATTATGATGTAAAACACTCTATAATATTCTATAATATATCTCTATTTAAGAGTTGATGTAGTTAGCATTAACCACTAGTAGGCTATCGGGTTGTGTTATAACCAGACCACTAGGAGGAAGAGACATTCCATTCTTTCGAGAGAATTTTGTTCCATATATGAGCCAAGATAGCTTGGAGAGATAAGAGGTAGAGCACACAGAGAGGATTTGTGCATTGTAGCAACCCTCAAGCCACAAACATCACTTCTTTGTACCTGCGACCATATTTCCAGACAGAGAAAGAGAGCAAAGCAGCCTCACCTTCCAGCTACGTTTTCTCCCAAAAGGGTTTCCCAGAGAACATATTTTGTGCTTTATGTGTGTGTGTGTGAGCTTATTTTGTCTTTCTCTAATTGTTTGCATAATTTTCATTTGCATGCATGCATTAATTACAGTTAAATCTACATATCTTAAAGTTTAATAAAACTGCAATAATATAGAATCTCATATTTTTAATATAATATTATCATATGTGTTGTGACGAACTGTTCAGTGGAATATCCATGGAATTTTATGGATCATTTATATAGTTTATTTTCCACATGAGTACCATGGAGTCTTAATACCCAGGCTAATTTTTTTAATTATTTAATTTTTATGGGGTTATTTTTATTTTGTTATTTCTATTTTATTTTCACTGAGTTAAAATGTTCACATTACATTATGTTACATTAAGTTACACATCTCTACTATATTTTAATTTTATTTTTATTTTGACCAATTTAAAATGATTACATTACATTACATTTCTTTACACATCTCTAGCATGTCGGAATGGAGAGCGCCTCTCAGCCTAATAAAAAATGAGTAATTTTATTAAAAAATAAAAAATATTATATTCAAAATCTAGAGTCCAAAAACTGCCAATGCTAAATTAAATAAATATTTTACTTTAATTATTAGGTTATTTGATTGAATATTAATATTAATATTAATATATTTTTATTTTGTGTAATTTGACCTAGTCAAAATGGTAAATAGGACAAGATAAGACATTTCAACATCTCTACCATAGTGGGTTGGTGAGAACCTCTCAGTGCAATAAAATTACTCTCTTTAATTTTTATTTTAGGAAACCTTAGTAAAATATTTTCAAATAAACCTGTAGCCCTAAAATCTGGAATGCTATTTCTCTTGAACAAAATTTATTTTTCCTTTTTAAATGTTGAATTCATGTTTTATTTGTTTGAATTTTAAACATGTGAAATTGGTTTAGATTGACGAAAGAAGCAAATTATCTAGCTTTATCAATTTCGTATTTATTCTAGAATATTGAACCATGGTGCGTTCGAATTAACCAAACTCAAATAAACATGAACCTTTCACCTGAGCTTTATGTGAACAAAATTATATAACCATTAATAATATAAACTTTAATTTTGGTAAAATTTTAATATAAAGTTTGATCAAATATATTTTTTTTGGGTCAATTTGTCTAAGTTCTCTAGAGATTACATCAAGCTTGACATGTGGCTTGAGAGGGGATCGCACCCGGTCTGGGCCACACAAGCCCTTAACATGGCTATATTTTTGCCCACAAAGTTTCAAATTGGTGACCTTCACATCATGGAGTGACTTAACAGTACACCCCATCACTGTCTATTTTATGCCCCATGGGCTAATAAAGTAAATTTAAATAACATGAACTTAAAGTTTCTTAAAATAAAATTTAAATAACATCAACTTTAAGTTTCATAAAATATAATAGTATAATTTTTTAATATGATTATTTTTATGTCGATAGGCGTCCATTTTTTAAAATGGTCAAGCCAAACATATGTCTACCCTTTTCCCTTATCTGTCCCATCATTTGAAGTACTTTTAACCATTGATATGAAATACGTGGACTATTTTGACATGCCTCTTGATATGTCCATTTGATGAGATAGATCGACCGCTGGCAGGGGTTATGACTGCCACCAAGTTTTGGTATTCCATAATATGATTATGGAAGAGAAAAAAAGATATAGTTTGTTTGTTACCTCCCATTGAAATTATTTAACCCAAGTTGACGACCTGTTCATGTATGCCCACTCTGTAGAATGTTGTCTCTCGATGCAATGTATCAAACTAGAGACATCAGCATCAATTCAAAGGTTGCCTTTGACATTTCAGTATTCTGCCCACTAATAATTCACAAGAGGATGAGTTCTTCCCTTCGCGCAAAGTCTCAAATTGGAGACCATGGCATGAATTCAAAGGTTTCCTTTGGCATTCAGAGTTTATCGCACTAAGGATTTGTAAAAGGACAAGTTCTGTTTAGGGTGGACCGTGAGATCAGAAGTATATTAAGACTACAAGCAACGAAAGTGCTTAATGGTGGTGCTTTATAGAGATTCAAACTTCATCTTATTCTCTTCTTTTTGTATTTTCCCTTTTCCTACAAAAACAAGAAATTCAAGTCTATCTGAGCAATTTGAGATCTTGTGGTGCATGTAGGATTTCAAGTATCACATTGCTCATATCCAAGATCAGAGAAGAACACCACATAAGATGATGTTCACATTCACTGTATTTTCTTCATCCAAGGTCTCAGATACAATAGTGGAACCCTACTATGTTACACTCTTTATTGAATAGCTAGTGGAAAATGGAGATAAGTGTATGGTTCTTGAAATGAGGCCCTGTGTGGTATTTGCTTTAGGACACTCAATCTCACTTTTCCTAGTTGTAAGTAGCATTGTATCCTTGTTGGAAATAATACTAAGAGGGTGTTGGGGGAGGGGGGGGGGGGGGGGGATCAAGTATTAGCTAATCAATAACTTTTTCATTTCCATACTTAGATTCATATACGCTACTTCATTTAAGGGAACCTGCGTGTACACACAACTGTGTTTAATGCACCTAGCATATATCTAGTAAACTTATGATTGAGTTAATCCATTACATGTTGATCTTTAATCAGTGCATCAGAACTTCATTAACCATATCAATAGTAAATAGGTGCAGTAAAACATAATAGATCATCACACATAAGAAGCATACATGAACACCAAGATATAAGGTGGAAACCTAATGCGTGACAAAACCACTTGTTGTTGTTTTCTTTAAGATAAGAAAAACTTGTTTACAATCTTGTACTAGCGCAAACTCATACCAGTACGTAGGCACCCACCTATAAAAGGCTACAACCTTCTCTCATTCTCTAGCTACTACTGGAAGGGAGCTCTAACCCCCTTGCTCTTGTACTAGTCGATCCGTTTACTAGTACGTGGGCGTCGGCCTACAAAAGGCTACGACCTTCTCGATTCATCACAACACCATAATATGAAGGCCACGTTTCATCCAATTTTCATACTGGACCCATCAACAAAATTGAAGCACAAAATCAATCACCACTGCAATACAACCATCAACTACACTTGCATCATTCCTTTCTGAATCACCCAACACTGAATCATTGAAACCTTGTCAACAAAACATAGTCACTAGAACATAGAGCTAAACACAGAACTCTACAACAATAACCAGATCCAACTGCAACTTCAAATATCATATCTCATAATATATACGCTACTATGATGAACCAAACCAGCGTATATACGTGCTTTTACCAAAGCCAACCCGCATGCAGATCTACAAATATTTACTCATAACTTTGTAGTTGTTCCAAACATCATTCATACCCAGATCATAACATTTATACAATAAAACATGTGTTAATAATTCAAATCTAGTCTATCCATGATCAAACCACATAATGATAATAAATTCCAAGCCTTATGATCCCGATCCATCATCCATCATCAAAGGCATAGGTGCATCCTTGATTCAGATCAAGCAAAGCATCACAAATCCATAACCAGCATATTAGATCTCACACCTCATTAGATATTCATTCCTTACACACTTGCACTTTGGCCTAATGATCTTCTTCTCCTTATATAGGTTTAGGCCTCTCTCAATACCATGGTCCAAAACCACATAGGACCAATACCTTGGACCCAAAACCTAGGGTCAATACCTTGGACCAAATTCCATGGACCGATACCAAAATACCATGGTCCAAATATCACAGACCAAAACTTAGTTTTCCAACATCTACACGCCTTTCCTTCTCTGAAAGTGTTTCTGTACATTACACGCGCCTTTGTATATAGTGAACCTATGTGTATACACTACTTGGTATATAGTGAACTTGCATATACATGCAACTTGGTATATAGTGAACCTGCGCGTATACACGACTTGGTATATATTTAACCTGCATATATACGTGACTTGGTATATAGTGAACCTTTGTATACCTTTCTATCTCCATTCTTACTGTTTACCTGCTATACTATGATCTTTCATCTGAGATAGTTGCCATCAAGGACAACACTTGTGTCATACTTGTATCATAATGCCAACAATCTCCCCCTTTGGACTTGATGGCAACAACCACACCAAGTCACTCTCCCCCTTTGACATCAAGGGCAAAGGGTAGACTAAGATATTCTATCCCTTGATATACATTTTGTTGTCCATACTCCCCCTGAGTACATGCTGAAATCTCTGATTGAGCTCCCCCTTTGTACATGTTAATATGTATCAATCCATTCATGCTCCCCCTGAGCACATGCCGAGTCTGAAAAAAAAATATTTTTCAAAAGAATAACATGAATCTACAACTCAACTAAGTGAGTATGACCTTCCTATACATACATCAATCTCCCAAACAAGTGGGGATACACCATTTTGACTCATCCACCCAACCAAGTGGGGATATACCAAATGTTGATACATGACTGAAATAGACATATTACATCATCCATCCCATGTATAGTGGGGTTACAAATTACATCATATGACTCATGGGTCTTTAAAAGAAATACATGAAAATTTTAAACAAGACCAACGACCTAAACAAGACCATGATGGTCATCAACAACTATCATACACCATATGATCTACACCATAAACATCTCTCATCAACATCAGCAAACCTGTAACCTGCAATACCATTCCCTTGACCAATTAACAACAAGTAGCAAGATGTATCATTTAGCCACATAAGCATCATTACCAAAGACTTCTAACCATAATGCCAATAATGCATTATGCTCCCCTTGAACCTATGCCAACCAACACATACCATGACTAAACCATATCAGACTTATCTTCCTGAGTCTGTCCTACTGCTTTTTCTTCAAAGCTCCATATACACGACTCTACAGCCTTTAACTCGCATATATATGCGACTTGTCTTTATGAAACTTGCATATGAGATTTAGAACACTTGAGGTTCCACATCTTTAGCTCCCTCCAAGTTTTTCATGTCTGTATACTCTGCTATGCCACATCTTTCTTAATGTACTTCCTTTTCCTTCCATATCTTCGACTGTGATGATGTTTTCTCCTTTTGCTATGGTGCCCAAAATCTTCTCTTGCATTCCTTTGCTATATGTCCAAGCTTGTCACATGCATAACATCTTACATGTTTCATATTCCTTTTGTAGCAATCAACAACTTTGTGACCAAACATATGGCAAGAAAAACAATATCCCTTAAAGTACCTAGAACATGATGATCTTTCTGTGTGATGGTCTTGAACTATTCTACTTCTGCATCTAGCTATAACATGTCCAAAATTATGACATACATAACATTCAACATTATTCATCGGAGGAAATAACCATCTATCACTTCCATATTTAGGAGCAAAAGATTTTCTTTGAAGACTATCTTTCCTTGGTTGTTGATGGGTTTGACCTCTCATCTCCTTGTTGAGAATTTCAAATTTTGCATTAGAGTTCCTTGTCTCACCTTATGAGCAAGATTCACCTTTAACAGATTCATAAAAACAGAGACCAGTTCTGATAGTAGGCAACCTTTGACTACTAAGAATATCATCCAAAATCTTAGTACTGTCTTGAAATCGTAATAGTTTATCTTTTTCTTCTAATTTACCTTTCAAGATATTTACCTCAACTTGATGTTTTCTTCCTTTTCCAGATATTGCTTCTTCAAGATTTCTTCAGACTTTCTTCCTTCTTCCACTTGTTGCCTTAGTTTGAGAATCTCATTTTCTTGTTCTTCATTCTGCTCCTGCAGCATTTGATGGAAGGCACACTCCAGCTGAGTTTTTAAGCTGATAAATTCTTCTTTGAGGGCACTCTTCTTTTTGTTAAATAGACCTTGTTGATCTATGATTTTATCTGATGCTTCATTTTCTTGTTCATCTTCAATATGAGGTGATTCAGAATCTAAATGCATGCTTCCACCTAATGATAGGCTGTCAGTGTTCCTTTGAGTTGTCTTCTTCTTCTGACGCGCTTTCTTTCCCATTGTTCTATGGATCTCCTTCAAGCGATCAAGCTTCTACCAAAGGACCTACTCTGATCCCAATTGTTGGAAATAATACCGAGAGGGGGGCGGGGCGATGAATCAGTATTAGCAAATCAATAACTTTTTCATTTCCATACTTAGATTCATATATGCTACTTCAGTTAAGGGAACCCGCATGTACACGCAACTATGTTTAATGCAAATAGTGTATATCCAGTAAAGATATGATTCAGTTAATCCATTATATGTTGATCTTTAATTAGTGCATCAGAACTTCATTAACCATATGAACAATAAAAAGGTGCAGTAAAATAGAACAGATCATCACACATATGAAGCACACATGAACACCATGATATAAGGTGGAAATCCAATGTAGGACAAAACCACCTGTCGTTGTTTTCTTTAAGATAAGAAAAACATGTTTACAATCTTGTACTGACGTAGACTCATACCAGTACGCAGGCACCCACTTGCAGAAGGCTACAACCTTCTCTCATTCTCCAGCTACTACTAGAAGGGAGCTCACCCACCCTGGCTCTTGTACTAGCCGATCTGTTTACTAGTACGAGGGCGCTAGCCTACAGAAGGCTATGACCTTCTTGATTCATCACAGCACCATAATATGAAGGCCACGTTTCATCCAATTTTCATACCGGACCCATCAACAACATTGAAGCACAAAATCAAACACCACTGCAATACAACCATCAACTACACTTGCATCATTCATTTTTGAATCACCCAACATTAAATCACTGAAACCATGTCAACAAAACATAGTCACCAGAACACAGAGCAGAACACAGAACTCTGCAACAATAACTAGATCCAACTGCAACTTCAAATATCATATCTCATAATGTATACACTACTATGATGAACCAAACTAGTGTATATACGTGCTTTTACCAAAGCCTACCCGCGTGCAGATTTGCAAATATTTACTCATAATTTTGCAGTTGTTCCAGACATTAGTCATACCCAGATCATAGCATTTATACAATAAAACATGCATCAATAATTATGATCTAGTCTATCCATGATCAAACCACATAATGATAATACATTCCAAGCCTAATGATCCTGATCCATCATCCATCATCAACCACATAGGTGCATCCTTGATTTAGATCAAGCAAAGCATCACAAACCCATAACCAGCATACTAGATCTCACACTTCATCAAATATTCAATCCTTGCACACTTGCACTTTGGCCTAATGATCTTCTTTTCCTTATATAGGTTTAGGCATTTCTCAATACCATAGTCCAAAACCACATAGGACCAATACCTTGGACCCAATACCTAGCGTCAATACCTCGAACCAAATACCATGGACCAATACCAAAATAGCATGGTCAAAATACCATGTGTAGGTTTAAACCCCGTACAGAAATTACCTGCATACGAATTCTAAATCATCGAAAAATAAACAATGTGAGAGCATAACACATAAAACACATATACACAGAGATTTCCCACTGGATCCCAAAACCGGGACTACCAGCTTGATTTTTCATTATGTTCCTTTCAATGTTAC